>JBBBDQ010000900.1:4787500-4790000 GCA_037127315.1 Ascarosepion bandense
TGTGTCACATTCGGTAGCGAAGTAGGCGTACTGGAGAGGGGAATGATACACCATTAAAGTTGCGAATTTTTGACAATACGTGTGTACTGGTATCGGTCCATACATAAATGACTAATAAAAATATATAAGTGCGTATGTGTGTGCATGTGTTTGTATGTGCGTATGTTTATACTACGTTAGCAATGTTTTTCTTTCCTTTTTTTTAAATAGTCGGTAGTTGCAGGCAAGTGTCATTTTTATGAGCTCAAAAACACTTGCACCTGGCACATCGATGCAGTTTTAATGGAGAAATTCGGTTTGAATTCATGCCGTAGTAAATTAGATTATCACAGGATGACCCACACATATATCCTTGTGTAGTACGAAGTATTTATGCATATAAATACACATGGTTGATTTATTATAGGTCAACGATGGTTTATCAGACAGAAGAACTGGCGCGTTACGATCTTACTACTGTCCTCTTTTGATTATTCATGGACTAAGTTAAGCTTAAAGAATATCTACACATTTATAAGCGTAGATGTATATATTTAGAAACCCATGTAGCACACTCAAATCTAATTCAATCGCTTAGTGGATTCTTCTGCTTCTATGTACCGTGTCCAATTAGGACGTAGGTGATCATGGCCTTCCACGTCTCCCTATCGGCTCTTAGCACACTTTTTCCTGTTACCCCACCCAACCCTGTTCTATCATCCACTTGCACAAGGCCATCAAGTATGTTACGCGTTGCTTTTCCTTGTATCTCTTTCCCTATTTCTGACTTATGAGTACCAAATTCTCCAAACCTTTCTTTCATTATCACATGTCCCAAGAACTTCTGCTGTCTTTTCATGTTAAATATAAGATTCTTTTTCGTTTCCATCCTTTTGGTTTAGTAGATACGTGATACACGCTTTGGACGATCATGTCTTGAAAGAGACATGACTGACTGGGCAGAAGATTATCCCTCATTACTTTCTGCGGTAGACTGGTTGCCAGCCAAGGCTATAGAACTCAATCTGTCCTATTATTTGATTTATAGCTAGAGGGGGGAGAGATGAATTATATTATTAAGTAGTAATTAAGAGGGGCGTCTGTTTAATACTTCAAAACAATAGAAAACTGATCCCCCACTTTATGCCCAGTAGAAGCCCTAATCATGTTTTCAACTATTATATTCAGTCAGACAGTTAAGTGCCATACGTGATACACGTTTTGGACTATCATGTTCTCGAAAAAGACATGACCGACTCGACAGAAGATTATCCCGCGGTAGGTTGCCATTGCTTTCTGCGGTAGACTGGTTGCCAGCCAAGGCTATAGAACCCAATCTGTCCTATTATTTGACACATAACCGGAAGGAAGAGACGGATTAATACCTTTCCCAAGGGTATTTGTGCGTAAATGAATGCAAGGAATTCAACTGGAATTCGAACTCAGCTCTCCGATTTGTTGTTCGGAGTTGATATCCACAACGTACATCCACGAATATGCACTGCTTAGAATTAAACAAAAAAAAAAAAAAAAAATGAAAAAAAAAGAAAAGAAAAAAGAAACAAAAAACAATGGCGTCTATTTCAAAAATAGGTATCCACTAAAGAAATAACGTTTGGGGTGATGAAATGTCGGTTTAAAAATAGATCCATTAATTTTTTGCATTCATATAGTATTGTGATTTTCTAAGCACAATTTAGATGGGGTACAAGGACGAAAGTGTGTTGCACTCACAGAGGATTGAACTCTTTACTCTGTCGTAAGTTTATATCCAGAAAAATTAATTATTACACCATATCGAGGTGTGTCACTCGCGTATGTGTTTGTTGGTGTTTTTTCTCATGACATAGGAAAATGGTTTAAAATACAGAAAAAATATACAAAATACATTGGTTTAATCTTTAACTAAACAGGCATAAACAAACTCACACACACACACACACACACACACACACACACACACACATATATATATATATATATATATATATATATATATTTATACATATATATATATTGATCTGGCAACGTCTTCGACCACTCTCTCTCTCTCTCTCTATATATATATATATATATATATATATATATAGGAAAGAATATTAATAAAAAGTTTTGAATTTAAAAATGTACTTTTTTTAACAGTATTTGTTTATTTTTATTATATTTTATATTTCAGACCGTCCTCGGTCCTTCATCAGAAACAAGTGATTTTTAAATTTGAATTAGAAACGTATTTCACGATAGCGTCCGAACATTTTTTGTTTACATCACGTGATATATATATGGTGTGATGGGTAAATTATCGCTATTTTATATTTTTCATTTTGCGCATGCATGTCTGTTCTTGATTTTGTCGACTTCACAGTATAATAGGGTCAGTTGAGCACCGTCTGTGAGAAAAAAAGCACCATGATGCAATTCACTCCGACAGGAATTTATAAACGGCATACTGCACTGCTTGCCATTCATATCGGAAGCTCCAATTTCAGAATGTTTGGGTGTCAATCTGATGATGTGCTGC
>JBBBDQ010000900.1:4797500-5060000 GCA_037127315.1 Ascarosepion bandense
TCTTACCGGTGGAAAGCATGGTATCATAAGTGGTTAGTATTCTTTAATTTTATATATATATATATATATATATATATATATATATATATATACCAACATTGCTTGATGACGATATTCTATCTCGAAACATAGAAATTTCCGTGTCGCAATGTTCTTTTAATTCATACTTAATTATAAGTGTGTGTGTGTGTGTGTGTGTGTGTGTGTGTGTGTGTGTGTGTGTGTCTGTGAAAATAAACAGCTATATATATTCGTATATATTTACAGATATATATATATATATATATATATATATATATATATACATATACATATATTTATATGTATGTATGCATGCACACACACACGCGCGCGCACACACAGAGTAGCACTCACACACACAGATATATATATATATTAGGACCATGAATATGTTATCGCTGATTTTTTATGATAAGTAGTATCTTATTTACAAAAATTAATAAAAAAACAAGTCACTGAAAGTATTGTCCATCACTAGCCATTACTTTTTCCCATCTTTCTAGCAGCATTTGAATTCCACGTCGGAAAAGTCACACGTCTTCTAAGGCTAACCATGAACCGACGCATTTTTGGGGGGCATCTTCATGAGAATGAAAGTTCTGCTTAACCAGTTCACGTGCCATCGATCGAAACAAGTGATAATCGGACGGGGCAATATCTGGCGAATACGTAGCTTGGGGTAAGAATTTCCATTTAAGCATTTCCAAGTAAGTTTTAACCCGTTTTGTAACATATGACCTATCGTTGTCATGTTGCAAAATCATGTCTCTACTACGTGTCTATACTCGTATAGCGGCTGTTTTCTTTCTTCAGTGCTCGGCTCAAACGCATCAACTGTAGATGATAGCGATCTCTATTTATGGTTTCGGTCTGTTTGAGCAGCTCATAATAAACTAGACTCAGCTGATTCCACCAAATACCGGGCAGTTGCTTCGAACCATGGATATTCGGCTTTGCCGCCAATGTTGATGCATGACCAAGCTTACCCCACAGTCTTCTACGCTTAAGGTTATTGTTGTGCATCCACTTTTCATCGCTCGTAAAGATACGATGCAAAAACAACTTT
Source organism: Ascarosepion bandense (assembly GCA_037127315.1). Taxonomy (NCBI): domain Eukaryota; kingdom Metazoa; phylum Mollusca; class Cephalopoda; order Sepiida; family Sepiidae; genus Ascarosepion; species Ascarosepion bandense. Next base: position 4,798,588 of record JBBBDQ010000900.1, read on the forward strand.
CTTTTTCTGCCGTGAACACAGTTGTTTATATGTGACAAGACGCCGTTCGACGTCTTTTGGGTTTCATCTCATACGGTAGCCCTTGTCCTTGCTTTTAAATCATCCCTAATGCTTTCAAACGTTTCGAAATTGTTGTGTGATCAACTCCTAATGATTCCGCAAGTTCAGCTTGCGCCTGACGTGAGATATCATGAAGTAATTCTTCGTCCAATTCTTCGTCTTCAATCTTTTTCGGTGCACCAGAGCGTTCTTTATTTTCAACATCAAAATCATTATTTTTGAAGCGTCTAAACCAATCTCTGCATGTTGTTTCCAACAAAGCATGGTTGCTGTAAGTTTCAACAAGAATTCTGTGTGTTTCATTTGCAGGTTTCTTTTGAATAAAGTAGTGCAGTAAAATTCCACGCACATATACTTTCTTTGGTACGAAATCCGCCATGTTGAACGGTATAAAAAACAAAGTTGTTTGCGCTTCTGCAAAATGACATACACTAAATTTCAAACTTGCTTATAGTACTTCCTTATAGATGCGTAAACATCAGAAAATATACGCACACAGTTCTGGGAACGGCATCAGTTGGAAAACAGCGAGAACTCATTCAAGGTTCTAATATATATATATATATGCTTAATGGCAGTACTAAAATGACTAAATGTAACCGTAAGTTCTATGCTAATTGTTTCTTTTCCCGCATTTCTTGCTTGTAGAACTCTTTTCTCTGACGTTGATCTTCAAAAATTTAAATATAATGTCAATCAATATCTTCTGTTTTCATGATTACTTTTCCTTTATACTCGCTTCTTAGTAATGTTTTTCTTTTCTAATTTTTGTACATCCATTGTGCCTTCGTGACTTTATTACCATGCCTTAAAATATATATATATATATGCAAGTTTCTTTAAAGAAATGACTGACAAGGTTCTGTGTTTTTTTAATATAATTTTTGTTGTGCTCTTATAAATTATAACTTTTCATTAAATTAATTATATAAAAATTGTACGAATGTTTTAGTTATCCAAGCGCTTTCATCTAAGCTTTTAACCATTATCAAGGATGAATTTTACTTTACTTTTAACTGAATACATAGATTGCTTTATGTATGTACGTATGAAGAATTGAAGAAATGTTTTATTTTCCAAAACACGTTCAGTACATTGTGACCATGTTCTTAATTTATATTGTTGAGTGTTAGCTTTCTCTTTTTTATTAATAATGCTTCCATTATTTTTAAGCGGATGATGTTATTATATTTGTATTATCGACGAGTATGTGCGTTGTGGTACAGTGGATATCGGCTCTTAACGAGGAGCCGAGTTCGAATTCCAGCTGAATCCATTGTATTCACTTACACGCAAATACCATTGGGAAAGGTGTTAATCCGTCTCTTCCTTCCAGTTATGGGTTAAATAGCAGAACAGATTGGGTTCTATAACCTTTGTCGGCAACCAGTCTACCGCAGAAAGCAATGGCAACCCACTGCGGGATAATCTTCTGCCCAGTCAGTCATGTCTCGACAGAGACATGATCGCCCAAGCGTGTATCACGTATGGCACTCAACTGACTGACTGATGCTACGGTTAGAGTTTGGTAGGTATCCATGTGTATTTAAATGAGACCTAACACACACACACACACATATATATATGCATATATTTACATTTATACATATATTTATGCACATACGCATATATGTAAATTAACGTGGTGTAATGGTTAGTACGCTTGTCTTGCTAGAAAAATAACGACTGAATAGTGAGTTCGATTCTCACTGTGTGCCTAATGTTTTAGGCCTTCTGCCTTATCTAAATTACACTTAGAAAATCACCATATATATACGCGCTCACACATACAAATATTTTCTAAGTCGAAAGTATGGGGCACCTAGTGAGTATCGAACTCATTACTCAGACTTGATTGATTTCGCGGACCAACTTGCTGACCATTACACCAAATCGAAGTGCCCCACCCCCGCATGCACATGTATACCTCCACGGCCCAAATCTCAAATTCTAACGAGATCTGTCTGGAAGGCATTGTAAAGAAAATGTTACCGTGGTGTTTTAGTCCACTTCAAACTACTTTTCTCGGCGGCTCACACGCATCTGTGCAATTTATCTGCCATTTTCAAAACAGTCAGCGAAGTTTTGGTTTTGAATTCATTATCAGCAGCTTCATCGCTTTCTTTTCTTAACCGCTTAAGAAAACATGAAAAAAGAAAAGAAAAAGAAAAAAAGGAAAACAAAACAGAAGTCGATTGAAACCAATTGTGAAATAATGAAAATAGGAGGTTACTTTCCGGACGGAGGTTGCAAATTCATATATATATATATATATATATATATATATATATATATATTGTTTTTTTGTTTTTTTTTAATCCGAAGTGGAAGAGTATTATTTATATCACACTTCCTCACTAAGACATACACACGCACGACGCGTGCACAAACACTCAATAAATATTTGCTTTCATATTCTGAATATATACACAAATTGAATTAAACATTTAGCTGCCACTGAATGTGTGTGTGTGTGTGCATGTGTGTGTGTGTGTGTGTGTGTGTGTGTGTGTGTGTGTGTGTGTGTGTGTGTGTAAGGCATGAATAAAAGTAAATATATATCATATGAGAGCTGATATCTATATCGATATTTATAGTCTTTCGTATATTTGTATACTAGCATTATAGCCCGGCGTTGCTCAGGTGTAATGAAAGCTTTAAAACTAATCCATGGTCCTGGAGCTCACAATCTTTGGACGTTGGCACGAAAGACTAAAAGGCAATCGTCGTTTCTAATTAAACCGAAACCGTTGACTGAAAGAAAAATGAATGGATGTTAGTCAAATTTTGTTTTCCTGGTATCAATATCAAATTAGTTTTTTCGTCGTAAACTGAATTTTGAAGGCTAAATAAGTCCTCTGAGTAAATGGTATCATGGCTGAGACTAAGAACTACAATTATACCTACTTAGAGCCAAACCCGAAGAAAAAACTAAAATAAAAGGGATGAAAAAAATACAGACATACAGGCAGATAAACAGACATACACACACACAATAACATCTTGCCTTTTATATATCTCTATATATATATTATCGATTTTCTGCACTATTGTAAGAAGTGCAAACTTTAAACTCCTGAATATCGTTTCTTATGTCTTTGTCTATGAGTGTATCAAATTTGATTAAAATCGGACCACTCCTTCTATAATTCTATTTTTTCGATTATCGATTTTCGAAATTTATTGGGGGTACCTCGACACAAAACCTAGCTAAAAACACTCGCAGACGCTTATAGTAAAACTGTTTAAATTTTCAAGAAAATCGGTTCAGCTGTTTCGGAGTCTATAGGTAACGGACACACACAGACACACAGACACACACATACACACACAATGTTCCATTTATAAATAAGTTTAGATATAGAATGATGAATATCCATTTTTTGGACGCGTTTTGTCTCTCTCCACACACACACACACACACACACACACGCACATATATATAATTTACTATTTAGCTCTCCGTAGCCGTAAGGTAAAATTACGCTGGATCAGACGGTGGTTCTCAGTCGAAGGTTCAAATCCTGCCGGTGGCCACATTTTCACGCACCAAAACACACAAAAATGTCTATTCAGAAGCGACTAAAATTAGGTTTATATATATATATATATATATATATATAGGATGCAAAGGGTAAATTGTCGTAATTTTGTATTTTTGATTTCACACATGTGCGTTGATGGTTTATGATTTTGTTGATTGCACAGTATAGTAGGGCCAGTTGAGTCCCATCTGTGAAAAAAAGTGCCCTATGACACTCTTAAAAAATAATTGTAACTGGCATGCTATACTGCTTAGCACTGGCGCCAAAAACTCCAATACGAACATTTCAGAGTTTTTGGGTGTCAATCAGAGGACAGTGCAGGGGATTCCAAAGACGTTGACTGAGTCTGATGGTGACGTTTGGGGTGATCACTAGTGAAGGCAAAGTTATGCCTCCATTAATCATCTCACAGGGCCACAGACTCAACACGGATGACTACATTAAATACTTTGAGGAGATAGTGCTGCCGTGGGTCAAGAGGGTGACTGCTGGAAGACCCCATGTCTAACAATAGGAATTTGCATTATGCCACACAAGCAGGAGATCCCAGACAATTTTTGTGACTACATCATCCCTTACATCTAGCTCCCCAGATTGCAACCCCTTTGATTATTAGGTGGGGCGCAGTTGAGCGAGAGTAACAAAACTCCTTGTAACACTAAAGATGAACTGAAAGGGAGGATTATAGCAGCATTCACTAACTTAAACAAGGAGACGGTACAGAAGAGTTTCGAAAATTCCGAACTCGTCTGGAGGCCGTGGTTGAAGTCAAAATGCGATTTTATTGAATAAAATTACTTTTTAGTATTTCAAGATATTTTTGTGTACATTCGTAAAAGTGAGATGTCAATGTCATTTCGACGACTATTTATCCATTGCAATCCATATAATTGTTCAAATCCTCCTACTACTTCTTGAATTTATATATATATAAATTCAAGAAGTAGTAGGAAGATTTTGAATTTATATATATATAAATTCAAGAAGTAGTAGGAAGATTTGAAAAATTAGAAAGTAAATCATTAAGCTTTATATTCGACCTCAACAGAATGCTGAAAGCACTGGACGGCCGTTTCGTCCTATATTTGGGACTCATCAGCAGTGTGCATCCACTACCAGGAATCGAACCCAGACAGTTGTGGTAGTTAAGCTGATGTTGTACCAACTGTACCCTATATATAAAGGCCTCTGTGTTTGTTTCTTGAGAGTTCATTAACAGAGCTATGGATAATGAGGAACCTGATATTAATGCAAATACGATCACGACGTGACTTCTATCCAGTATATATCTCCAAATATGCACGCGCATGTGTGTGTGTGTGTGTGTGTGTATGTGTGTGTGTGTGTGTGTGTGTGTGTGTGTGTGTGTGTGTGTGTGTGTGTGTGTGTGTGTGTGTGTGTGTGTGTTTGTGTGTGTGTGTGTGTGTGTAGATTCATTCACAGACCTTCAAGTGACTGTGGGGAGAATGTCGGAGTGGAGGAAAAACAAGCGAGAGGAAATAAATAGATAGGTTACGCAGAATTAGATGTGGCGCTTGCTTAAAAGAAAGGACTGAATCTTTGAAGGAAGGAAAAAAGGAATGCATGAAGGAAGGAAGGAAGGAAGGAAGGAAGGACCGACGGACCGGCGGACGGACAAGAAGTGATAAAGTCGACAGTAGTATCGCAAATTACTTAACGAATTAGATAAACAAAACATATTTACCCAGCGCAAACCCACGCACATATATACGGACAAATTGAAATATATACTTTTTCTCGTACACTTACACGCAACATTCTTCTATCGTGTCTCTTCAGAACGTTGGCGATCATGGCTATCCACAATTTTCTCTCCTTTGTAGCCCTTAGTAAAATTCGTCATTTTGCTATGTCTCCTAATTCTTGTTACAACCATTTACTCAAGCTTTCCTCTGTCTCTCTTGCTTTTAATGTATCCTGTGAGTATCAAATTTTCTAACCCCTCTTTTCTCATGATGCGCACTAGAAATGTTAATTCTCTGTTTTTAATATTACATATAACTTTTTTTGTTACCATTTTTTTCAAAATCCTCACATGTTCGGTCCATGGCATCCTCAGCATCCTTCTGTAGAACCACATTTCTGTTGCGTTACGTCTCTTCTTCATTTATGATCAGATTGCCTAGCATTCACTACCTTATAGGAAGGTCGATTGTTTAGTTTTTTCACACGCATGAGAAATTCTTTTTAACTTTATAACCGTTTTTAAACGCCCGGATGGAGGGAGAAGTGACGGATTCGTACCTTTCCTAAGGGTATTTGCGCGTAAGTTGAATTCGTTACATTCACTTATACGCAAATACAACTGCAAAGGTTATTAATCCGTCACTTCTCTCTCTAGCTATGGGTTAAATAACAGGACAGATTGGGTTCTATATACTTGGTTTGCAAATAGTCTACCACAGAATGTAATGACAAACTATTGCGGGGAAATCTTCTGTCCAGTCAGTCATGTCTTTTTCGTGACATGATCGCTCAAACGTGTATGACATATGTCACTTAACTGATTGAGTGAAGCGTTTTTAATATCATGTCCGTTCCTTAATATTTATTTTATTAATGTTCACTCTATACAAGACCTAAGGCTCACTCAAGGTAGATAATTGTTAAAGGCGGTTGTTCCATGGGCCCAAAGAGTAAAGGGGTGCAATTTATGAAGATATCTGTGAAAGATAAAGGTTAACCCTCGACATGAAGAAGTTAAGTTCGTAGTGGTCAGTAAAGCATCTTCTTGGGAGTCGGTTTCAAAAACCAACAGTTCTTAGGAAGAAGCTATCCTAGTGGAACGGACTCCTTACTAATGGAATACAAAAAGAATAAGAGTGGTTCGCATTATGTATTGAAGTTCGTCTGAATATTTTCTGTGGAAATAGCGACAGACTAACGAGAGTTTTGTAAAATATGGCCTGTGGGAAAGGGGTTGTTAGGTGGAAAACAATCTATCACCCACAAGGATGCGTAGACGGTTTTGAACTTTTATCAAGACTGGTAAGTAAAGACAGGATATCTCCAACCTAGATATGACAGGCATGACTACTCCGCTTTTGGTCTGATGTGCGTTGTGGTATCAGGATATGCGTTGTGGTGTCATGGATATCGGCTCGGAATGAGAAATCGGGTAGCCGAGTTCGAATTCCAGTTGAATTCTTACACGCAAACACTCTTGGGAATGGTATTAATCCATCTCTTCTCTCTCCATGTATGGGTTGAATATTGGGTTCTATAACCTTGGTCGAAAAACAGTCTTATGTAGAAAGAAATGGCAACCTACTGCCGGGAAAATCTGTCTAGTCAATCATGAATGAAATGAGATATGATCGCTCAAGCGTGTATCACGTATGACTCTTGTAAAGGGAGAGCATAGTAGAAGGTATCCGGTACAGGGAACCGATCATGTTTTCAACAAGTTTAGAAATGGATCGTATATATGGGTTTCATTTGAGGTTTCTAATCTGACCTAACGGATGTGCGTTATGGTGCAGTGGATATCGACTTGGAACGACAAATCGGGTAGCCGAATTCGAATTCCAGTTGAATTCCTTGTATTCACTTACTCACAAATACCCTTGGGAAAGGTATTAATCCGTCTCTTCCCTCCAGTTATGGGTTAAATAACAGGACAGTTTGGGTTATATAGGTTTGGCTGCCAACCAGTCTATGGCAGAAAAAATTTACACAGTTGTACTATAAGCGTCTGCGAGTGTTCTTAGCTAAGTTTTGTGTCGATGTAACCACGATAAATTTCGAAAATCGATAATCGAAAAAATCGGGTTATAGAAGAAGTGGTCCGATTTTAATTAAATTTGATACACTCATAGACAAAGACATAAGAAACGATATTCAGAAGTTTCAAGGTTGCAGTTCTTACAATATTGCAGAAAATCGATAATATATATATATATATATATATATATATATATATATATATAAAAAAGGCAAGATATTTGTGTGTGTGTCTGTTTATCTGCCTGTATGTCTGTATTTTTTCAGCCTTTTTATTTTCGTTTTTGCTTCGGGTTTGACTCTAAGTAGGTATAATTCTTAGTCTCAGCCACGATACCATTTACTCAGAGGACTTATTTAGCCTTCAAAATTCAGTTTACGACAAAAAAAACTTATTTGATATCGATACCAGGAAATCAAAATTTGACTTACATCCATTCATTTTTCTTTCAGTCAACGGTTTCGCTTTAACTGGAAACAACTATTGCTTTTTAGTCTTTTGTGCCAACGTCCAAAGAGTCTGAGCTCCAGGACCATGGATTAGTTTTAAAGCTTTCATTACACCCGAGGAACGCAGGGCTATACTGCTAGTTTGTACATAAATATTACAACTTTTATGAGAGGAAGTTAGATCATTAATTAGACGACAAAATCTCACTAATGTTTACAATCAGAAAAAAAATATTCTTATTAAATTTTATACCCTTACCCCCGCAGACACACGCAGATGCGTCATTATATCCCAACCCCAATGTAGGCAACCATTTAGTTTTCGCCTAGCCCGTAAGCCTTCTTAACCAAATAGGTAAAAACAACGTCCACGACGTATTTCCTTCCAGAAAATGAAGCATAATGAAGCAGATTTGGCTTCACTTAGCCAATAAGCGATCATCATTTCTGTCGAACTTGTTCCATATAACAAGTTAGCATGACCGCATCCATGTCAGATGATCGTAGAATGCATAGTCTTCTTTTTTTATGTGCCCTGTTCCTTCAGAACTTAGGCGATCAGGGTTCTCCACGTCTCCCAATCTCTTGTGGCTCTTAGTATGTTTGCTCCTGTTACACCTCGCAACCCCCATTCCGTCATCCACCAGATCAGGCCCTGCAAATATGTTATCCGCTGCCTTCCTTTGTCTCTTTTTCCTTCTATCTGGCCTGTTAGTATCAGGTTCTCCAAGCCCTCCTTCCTCATTGCATGTCCCAGGAACTTCAGTTGTCTCTTCCTGATGCTCACTATTAATTTTCTTTTTGTTGCCATTCTTTCCATCACCTCATCGTTACCTGCATGCTCAGTCCACAATATCCGCAGCATCCTTCTGTAGAACCACATTTCCGCTGCTTCAAGTTTTTTCCTCATTTTCGATGATATTGTCCAGCCGTATTGAAGAACTGACATCACATAGCAATCCATCACTTTTTTCTTTGTTTCTAGTGAAATTCTCCTGTGTGTTAGTACTTTACTCAGCTTCTGGAACGCGTCCTTTGCCATGCCAATTCGCCTTCGGATCTCTGTGTCGCACTTTCCATCTCCTGTTAGAACACTTCCTAGGTATTTAAATTTTTGTACTTGCTTGATTCTGGTATCCCCACCTGTATTTGGCATTTTGGGTTGCACCTTTTGCTGATGACCATGCATTCAGTTTCCTTAAAGTTTATTTGTAAGTTCTTTTTTGTCACTCTCCGCCGATACCTTCTGTAGGATGTCTTGTAGTTTTCTTTCCGTGTCTGTGGGTAGACAAAATAATGAAAACACCTAGTGCCATAATAGCATAATTTGGAAAATTTGATTAGACTGTCAAAAGCTTGTCTATGTTTATATTTGTTGATTTAATATTTGTATACTTTATATTTTGCTAAAATTGTTTTTTTTTACAGATACTATCTAAATAAGTGTATTAAATCAACAGTGAGGACTATTTAAGAATTTTAAGTGATCAACTTCATTCTATGGTTCAGAAACTGTTTCCAGAGTAAAAATGCCATTTTTCAGGATGATAATGCATCCATTCATACTGCTAAAGTTGTAGCTGAATAGCACGAGGTACATTTTATTGAAGTAGAACATCTTATTTAGCCACCACAGTCTCCACATCTCAGCATCACTGATCATTTATGGTCCTTTTGAGAGAAATAAGTGAGGAATCGCTATCCTCAAACCATAATCATTGTTAGAATTGGAGACAGTTTTAGCTGAAAAATAGATAAAAATTCATCTGGAATCAATTCAAACTTTGTATGAGTCGATCCCACGTAGAATTCAAGCTGTACTTCCTGCCAAAGGTGGTTCTACTACATAATGAAATAAATTTGCTTGAAAGTTCAAGGTGTTTCTATTATTTTGTCCACCCTCTGTATGTCATTGTTATGAAAAACAAACACGCAAAAAATCAACAACAATGAAATTAAAACAAAATAATAAAAAATGAACCACATTCTTTATTCACTAATACAATATTTAAAAAACCCAATCTACTGATGTTTGTTCGATTTTAATTAGCGTCGACGCAGTTGTAATTTAGTGCAAAGTTAAGCTTAGAAAAGAATGTATTTCGTGATGGTGCGATGGTCAGAAGGTCTGTCTAGCAGACTATTACTTCTGCCGGCAGTTCATAACTTACTGAGCTCGACGTGTGTAAAAAATAAGCTTACCGTATATACTCCGCGAGGGGATAATTCATCATCACCGACTCAATGCCACCGACTCACCACCGAACAACATTTATTCGGTTTTAAAAGTTATGTTTTAAAAAATGATCCTTAATAAATTACTTTTATTTGTTTTTAAAAAGTCGACGAAGAAATTTCATGGTTTGCATGTCGTTGAGTCGGTGATGTTGAGTTGTGGTACTGAGTGGACGGTGAAAAGTTGTTCTGCTCAAATATAGTGCAAGTTTTACCATCAGGTTTTACGCAAAAAAAAAAAATGTGAAGTCGCACTGTACACAGGTAATTTTTAGAAAAGGTTTAAAATCATGCACTGGTTATAAACTTTTAACTTTTTCAGGTAAAATTCATGCAAAAAAAAAAAAAAAAAATAATAGCCTCATTCTTTCTAACTCGTAGTTAGAGTTTCAGTGAAAAATTTCTTCTTTAATTACAACAGATATAATAATCAATACACAAAAAGCATAGAAAAAAACACAAAACTCTTAGGACATCAGGTCTCGAGTCAAGTCCTCCAAGTAGTGTTTTTATCTCAATCTTACCTAGTGTACAGTTGAAAAAGTAATTCCTGTTCTTCTTTAATTAAAACAGATTTGATTTTCAAAGCACACAAAGCATGTGAAAAATGAGCAGATAATTCTCAGCATTCAAAATCCAGTCTTTAGCATAATCTCCGTCCTTCACAATCGTGTCATTCCACTTTTGAATAAAGACATACATACAAACACCGTAAAAGCGTCTTCATTGCTTTCTTAACCCCGTAAAAGCGTTACTACTTTCACGTCATCATCATTGAAGAATTGCTGTTCGCTTAGTGCTATCCACTTTGTGCGATTCCCAAAGTACTTACGCATCAACGGACGTTTGCTGTTTACTGGAATAAGCATTCTGAGAAACCCCTTTGCACAGACTTTTGGGTAGCCAAATGACTTCACCAAGCTACAAGCCCAATCATGCATTCATAAAGATTCTCATTAATTTTTTTTTTTGTTAAATTTAATGAGAGCATCAATTACATATAGACTTATTTTCATTTGCAGCAGCAGCTGGCCTGCCACTGTGAAGCCTGTCACTAATCTCAGTTTCTCCTTTCTATCTAGAATTACCATAAAAAACAAACTACATGATTTCAGATTCAAAGTACTCCTTTGAATCAAAGAGACTTTTCCGTCCTTCTCTGCCATGTATCTATGCACTGCTAGAAAGATTCTTCTTGATGTTATATTTAAGCTTGGGGAAAAGAAAGAAGTCACACAGAGCAAGATTAGGTGAATAGAGAGGCTATTCCAGTACGGCAGTGTTCTTTTCGACCAGAAACTACTGGATATTCAGGACCATTGTGAACAGGTGCATTGTCGTAGTAAGGCATCCACGATTTGTCCTGCCACAACCCTCGCAATTGAAAAAATGTCATAGTACTCTCAAAATATCATGTTAGACGATAGTACAATCCTCTTATCATTCTTGAGCCCTGAACTCACACAGCGCAGTCTGGCACGTTACTTTTCTAGACAGTCCTCGTATATATGATAGAAAGATAATTTAAAGGGATACTATATTTTTGATTGTCTGAAGCTTGCATTTAAGCATGAAATAGACTGCCACTACTTATATATATATATATATATATGAAATAGACTGCCACCACTTATATATATATATATATATATATATATATATATGGCTTAAGACGTATAGACTCCGACTGACATCAAATCGGTCAAGTTTCAATCCTGGCCAGAAGCAAGTAGATATGATGAGTATTCCTTTTATCTTTATTCACACACACACACACACACACACACATATGCACACACACATGTATATATATATATATATACATGTGTGTGTGTGTGCATATGTGTGTGTGTGTGCATATGTATGTGTGTGTGTGTGCATATGTGTGTGTGTGTGTGTGTGTGTGTGTGTGTGTGTGTGTGTGTGTGTGTGAATAAAGATAAAAGGAATACTCATCTTAGACGATGGATTCCGTCCTCGGATGGACTTCATCGAGGCAAATGTACTTTGCCACATATGAAAAATCAACGGCTATCCAAAGAACTTCATAAATAAATGTTTGACAATGAGTTACTGTCGGAGACACTTAAGGTCCATCGAGAATACCCAAGCCAATACGAAACTCGCATATTCTTCTTAGATCATTGGATATTCAGATTGCCAAAAAATATGGTTAAATAGAAGAGGACCAGGTTCATGGCTTGCACGTTAACCCGACCGCAATTCTTGGAATTAGCCACCTAAAACAAATGTTTTATACAGCAGATATTAATAATACAGAGAGGCTTCATCAGCGTGTCATGGGGGTCTGCGAAACCATTCGAAACTGTGTAGGAGTATTTGAAAGAGTCTTCGAGTCAACAATCTGATAGGTGCATGCGTGTGTAGAACAAAGCAGAGAACATTTTGAACACCTGTTATGAGTTATTGTGTAGAACGATGGCATTTTGGACATTTGTTTATATGAATATTTTACCCTGTTTTGGTGCAAGGAACCCGCCCTCAAAAGCTTGTAAATGTACTTTTGATACACCTTGTATATATCTGAGGGATAGCCAGGCATAATGTTGTCCGACATGAAAATGTGTAGGAAGAAATATGCTATTGAATTTCTCCAGGTGGAAAAATTAAATTGCACGCATTAACATTTCATCGTTTCATGTTTGTATTTACAGGGACGGAACAGAAAAGGTGAACAGAGATAGACAGTGGAAAGTGGCTTTCAGCACTGGCGACAGAAATATTCCGGGCGGTCTTGTACAACTGTAAGCTCACGAAAAGAAAAGCTCTTGTTCAATTGAAATTAGTTGTTACTAAGAAGATAAATCGTACTTTAGAGCTGAAAACTCTGTCTACCCAAAAGTGTTAATGTACTCCCTGTGATTTGTGTCATTTCTGTCGAAACATATTAAAGTCTTTATTGTTTAAAGCATCATATATATATATATATATATATATATATATATATATATATATATATATATATATAAATCCAGGTGAAGAGGACTCAAAGTCTTACGATTTTGAGTTTTCTGGCATTTATTTTTTTTATAAACAGCGCTCCATACAATAAATACTGTAGAGCTTAATATAATCATATAATTATGAATTAAATGTACATTGCGACACGGAAATTTCTATGTTTCGAGATAGAATCTCGTCATCAAGCAACATTAGATGTTAGTTATGAAAATGAGTTACATTAGAATACCCCAAACCATCCCATGTATGTGGGAGGATATAAAATTTATGTCTGTGTTACTTTTAATTAATCAGAATAAAGATTCACGTTGAAATTTGGCCTGTAGTTTCTAGGTAATACGTACTTACTTTTTCTTTCTTTTTTTCTTTTTTCTTTTTTTCTCCGTAACAGTCAAAGTGTCAACCTTGTTTTAACCTATTTTTTCTTTTTTCTTTTTCTTTTTATTGCTTCTCACTGTATCGTATTACCTTTGATGTATCTATTCTAGTTCCAAAAATGTCCTTTCTGCTTTCACCATATTTTGACCTCTTCTCATAGAAAACAGAAAAGGGATGAAGAAAAGAACTTATTATATTTTTGTTCAGACTTAAGGGGGCTTTTGAGTAAATTTGCTCTTCTTATCAGTGCGTATCTAATTCTAATTTTTTTTCCAAACCTTTAATTTATAAATAACATTTCTATTTTTTATTCTAATTTACTTCCTGCTATCATTATCCCATCTTTCTAATATCTATTTAATTATTATGTAAAAATATTTTTATAAAAACTTTTATATACCAATTTATATATATATATATATATATATATATATATATATGTACAGGTTGGGTGAAAAGTTACACTCATTTTTAAAATACTTAACATTTATCTAGTAACTATATTTTTTGCAAGAAATGGATATGAGAGAAAGCCGTTTAACATGAGGTTTTGTTTGAAATTCGATATGGGCACCAGATTCGTTCCCATTTTCTAGAGCCACCCAGGAATCGCGTCAACTGAATTCACCAGGAACTCTTGTGGTATGAAAGAAGTATTCAAATTTTTAGTTTGGTATCGTAGACTTACCCCTTTAACCAACCCAAAAAGAAAAAAAAACTAAGGGAGTTAAATCAGGAACCTTGCTTGGCCACTTACACATAAAATAGGGAGTTACTTTTTAATCACACTGTATATATATATATAAATATATATATATATATATATATATAGACATCCACACACACACACACACACACACACACACATACACACACACACACACACACACACGTATATATATGTTGGGGATCACTCCTTTTTACTATTTCATACTATTACATACTATTTCACTTCAATACGGTATATAAGTATTTCTACTAATAGTATTCCCGAATTGACTAATACGTGTTCCAGTTTGTATAACTTGTTCAATATAACTTACATTTACTATCTCCATATCTGTTTTTGTTAATTTTTTATTCTGTGTGTTTTCTCACTTGGAATCCACAACAAATTGGCGACGAAGAACTCGAACTCACATATAACACCAAGGAACAACAAATTAGATGGACATGGAGTCGTCAACAACAAATTGGCGACGAAGATTTCGAACAAGTTCACGCGGAAAGAAAAATACGAACTCACGTATACCCTAAGTCGCACAACAAATTGGCGAGGATCTCGAACTCACGTACACAAGTCGCACAACAAATTTGCGACGAACGCACGTTCACGCATACCCGAACCACCTCAACAAAGTTCGCTACGAGGGTTTTGAGCTCAAGTCGACCACAAACAATTTGCCGGCACTATCACAGAGAGATAGAAGAAAAAACAGTAGTTAAAAAACGCAACCCCTCAAGGGATCAAAACAGAAACTATGAATGACTTTCATAAAGGAATATTAGAAATCATTAAAAGAAATGAAGAAAGACACATGGAAATGCAAAAGAGACAAATTGAAATGCAAAAGATAAGTGAAGAAAGACAAATGGAAATACAAAAGGAAAATGAAGAATGACAATCACAACTACAAGAACCATTACTAAAATTAATAAGTTCATTACTAGAAAGGAACACAGAAAAAGAGGATACGTTTTCGCAAGATGCTATGTGGAACGCGATAAAATTTTTTAAATACTCGACTGATGAAAACAAAAATTTTGGAGAATATTACAGGCGATATGAAGATATTTTTAATATCGACTGCCAGCACTGGAGTGAAAAAAAAATTAAGGCTTCTACTCAGAAAATTAGGTACGGACGAACATATTAAGTTTGTAGATTATATTCTTCCAAAAAAGACGAACGATTTAACGTTCGACGAGGCAGTGACAGGCCTCACTGAGCTATTTATTCCAAAAATCTCGTTGTTCTATAAAGGCGGAAATGCCTTATTCTCGTGAAAGACGAATACGAGGACTATTCAACATTCGCAGCTATCGTCAACAAACATTGTGACGACTTTAAATTGACCAAGCTAACTCCAGACATATTTGTCCAAGGACGAGTTGCTGCTAAAGACAGTGAAATGAGAAAACGAATGCTGACCAAACTTCAAAATAAGCCAGGTTTAACACTACAAAAACTGTTAGAGGATTGCCCAAAATGCCTCAAGATATAGAGAAAGACAGTAAAGACATCGAAGTGTCTGGAGTCGCGCATATTCGTAAGATAAAAAGAAATTTACAGTTTTCACCCTCCCCAAAAGCAAAAACAGATTTTAACGACAAAAGATACAAAACAACTAATGACAAAAACCAAATGAAATAAAAGTCTCCTCCTTCTGCATGTTACACATGTGATACATTTTATTGGGTCAAAGATTGTTTCAAATACAAAAATTGCCGAGCGTGTGGAAAGATAGGACACAAGACAGCAGTATGCAGAAACAAAAACAAACCTAGTAGGGTAAGATCTACTAGAGTGGAATATAACAATGAAAACACGAGGAAACATGTAGAACTGGGAATATTGAATAAGACCAAATTACAATTGGATTCAAAGTCAGACTTAACAATAATAAATCTACAGACATGGCGGAAGCTGAACAGGACTACCATGTTAAACACACACACACACACACACACACACACACACACACACACACACACACACACACACACACGCACACACACACACAAATGCTAAATCAATAACAGGGAAAAGTATTGAATTGGAAAGCGAAATTATTGTAAATGTGAAATTTCAGGGAAAAACCAAAAAGTTAAAACTATATGCTACGAAAAACACACATAACCTGGTAGGAACGGACTGGATGAAGAAATTTAATATAATAGAATTACCCATTAACTCTTGTAAAAAAATAAAAAGTGTGCCGACATAAAGTACAGAATTATAAAAAAGAACTATTCTCACGCAGTAACAAATTCACAAAAAAAAAAAAATCGAGCAAAAGAAAAATATGCAACCTGTATTTATTACACCGATAGTTGCGGAAAAAGCATTCAAACCAGGTGAACAAGTTTACGGAGCCATTAATCATAGATCCCAAGAGAAAAAATACTAACTCCCCCCCAAAAAAGCTAGAAAGGTGGGTATTGGGATCACCCCTTTTTATATATACAGCAGTTGCAAATCAATTGTAATGCAGTTTCTTAGTTGGTCAGTAAGTTGGTGCAGAGTTAGTTGTCGTTGTTTGGCTATAGACTCATTAGCCGGACATACTATTTCACTTCAATAATGTATATGATTATTTCTACTAATAGTATTTCTGAATTGACTAACCTGTGTTCCAGTTTGTATATCTTGCTCAATTACATTTACAGTCTCCATATCTGTTTCTGTTATTTATTATTTTGTGTGGTTTCTCACTTGGAATCAACAACAATATATATATATATATATATATATATATATATATATATATATATATATATATAGTCATGTATGCGTATGATTTTTGTTTTACTCATTCATTATGCAGGTTTGCAGTGTTAGAGACGCACGAAAATATACTTGCAAATAAACATAATATACATATATATATATGTATGTATGTATGTATGTATGTATGCATACAAATCTGTATAGCGAGATGCTTGCATGCATGTATGTATATATATATGTGTGTGTATGTATTCATATATACATATATATTTCATTAGGAAATAAGTTATTTCCGAAACCTAGGTTTAAATCTTTCGGTATGATCAGGCGATTTACAATAACAGATTTTTCCATTTTTCAAAAACTCGAACAGGGATTTTTTTTCGATTCGCACTACTAGAATTTTTAAACAACTGAATACTTTTAATATCAGAGAGGAGTTATTCAAGGATTTTATCACACTTCCATCCATGTTTGTATGATTCTATTATGTATTTATAGGTATGATAACCTCTGGACATAAGTGATTTTGATTAATTAAAAAATATCAATAAATTGACCATCAAAAGCTTCCCCAAAAACTCAAAAGTAATACAAAATTTACAATAGGATTTGAATCAAATTAAGTTATAGCTGTACTAGTAATTTAGAAAATTACATAAAAAAACAAAATGACAGAAACCTAAATAACAACGTATAACATAAAATTACTAATAAGAAATACAACTGTAAAGACAAAAAACAAATGCCTACTTAATGGACTTTGTAAAATAGAATCGGCTAATTACAAAGCAGGGTTCCATAACACAGATGGACAAAGACCATATTTGGGGACTAAAATAAAATCCACAATAGGGCAATTCAATTCCTTAAGTATCAATCCAGCCACTTCCCCACCGACGGGATATGGCTTCCCTCTGTCTGTTCTATAAATACTTTCATGGTTTCTGCTCCAACGAACTTAAGTCACTGGTGCTCCTGCAACAGGTGTTTACCCGTGCAACTAGACTGGCAACTGGGTCTCACCCATTTACAGTTAGATGAACCAAATGCAGACGACAATTCTACTCCTGCAGCTTCTTTTCTCGCACTTCCTGCCTGTGGAACTCGCTTCCTTATTCTTGCTTTCCTGACGGCTACAACCTCCAGGAATTTAAATGCAATGTCAATACTCATCTCTTAACCACTTGACTCTTTTCTAACTCCTTTCTAACTGGTTCGTCTTTCTCTTCACTCTCCTTCTATCTAATCTTTTTACTCTTATGTAGTCCCCTGATCGTTTTACTCTTATGTAGCCTCCTGCACATCAGTGATGTTACCGCCTTTCTCGGGGTGAAACGATTAAAAAAAAATTTAAATTAATTAATAAATACTTCCCAGAAAACTTAGAGTTAAATAAAATTTTCAATAAGAATTTAATCAAATTAGGTTATAGCTGTACCAGTAATTTAGAAAATTACATAAAAAACAAAACGCCTAAATTACAACGTACAAAATAAGATCATTAAATATGAATGTACCTGTAGGGACAAAAACAAATGCTCACTTAACGGACTTTGTAAAACAAAAGGAGTCATTTACACAGCAGAAGTAGTTGATATAGATGGACAATATATATATATATATATATATATATTTGGGATCTACCAAAAACAGTTTTAAAATCAGATGGATTAATCATAAATCTACATTTAAACTGGAAAACCTAAAACGATTGTCGCAAACTGGCTAGCAACGTGTGGAATTTAAAATTGAAAAATGGAAAAGACCCTAATATAACTTGTAGTATATTTAAAATAGCCAAACCTTACAACGGTGGCAATGTATGCAGATAGGGCCAGGAGGAAAAGTTACGAAATGAAAGATCGAAAATAATGTCCAGATGCAATCATGTCTATAAATACATACTAGAATCATACAAACATGGATGAAAGTTTTATAGTATCCTTGAATAACGTCTCCCTAATTTTGAACATTCTAGTTGCGCGTTCCTAAAAATCCCTGTTAGTGCGTTTCAAAAATGGAAAAATCGGTGATAAAAAATATTTAAAAGTTCTACAATATAGATGTATTGAACACTTTCTTGGATGTGCGTTGTGGTACAGTGGATATCGGCTCGGAACGAGAAACCGGGGAGCCGAGTTCGAATTCCAGTTGAATCCATTGTATCCACTTTCGCGCAAATACCATTGGGAAAGGTATTAATCTGTCTCTTCCTTCCAGTTATGGGTCAAATAGCAGGACAAACTGGGTTCTATAGCCTTGGCTGGCAACCAGTCTACAGCAGAAAGCAATGGCAACCTACTGCGGGATAATCTTCTGCCCAGTCAGTCATGTCTCTTATGAGACATGATCGCCCAAGCGTGTATCACGTATGGCACTTAACTGACTGTTTACTAGCCTCATTTCATTATGACCAAAAACTAACTATATATGTATATATGCTAATTATATATATATATATATATAGTGTATCGAGGTAACAGATAATTTTTTAAACATATATTGTTAAATATAACAGACAATGAATGTCTATTATATTTAATCATTAGCCATTCAAAACATCGTATTTTGGCTTTAATTTCAGGTGAAAATAAAGATTGTCCAACATTTGGATATTTTTTGTGATGCTGGTTTTAAGCTTTAGGCTCACATGAGCCATCTTCAGAGAGGTTACAGGGACGTTAACATAAAGACATCCACCATCAAAGATAATTTTATCTTGTGTTGATATAAAACATCGTTATGCAAGGACAGCAGTCACCGAATAACAGAAGCAGTTCAAAATTTGTAAAGCGGTTCTATTGCGCAAGACCGAGACCAAAATGTTAATAGAACCAAATATCTAAATGCAATCTGATGTGTTGTGACCAGATTGAAATGCGATTTTATTAAGTGTGGGTTGTTCAGTATCCGAAGGTTCTTTTTTACTGTGTGTATGTGTGAGTATTATTGTGTTATCAACTAAAATCTGTCTAATATTACCTACATGGCTATGTTTGTCTAAGAAATGTTGTTTAATTGAACTCTGATCAGAAAGGTGACAGGTAAGTCTACGGGAGAGTGTGGTTGTAGTAAAACCAATATAGGTAGTTGGTTTATTATTACTACCAGAGATACAATCTCTGAATGGGCATGTAAATTGATACATTACACTAGTTTTCTGGAGAGGATTTATTTATCCAAATGTTGGACAGTTTTTGTCTTTATTTTCACCTGAAATTAAAGCCAAAATACGATGTTTAGAACGGCTCATGATTAAACATAATAGACATTCACTGCCTGTTTATATTAATAATATATGTTTAGAATATATATATATATATATATATATATATATATATACATTTACGCTCTCACACCCTGATTGTGCACTCTGGAAGAATGGTAAACTTTCAAAAAAAAAAAAAAAACAGTAGCTACTCTAGCATCTACGCATCACTCATTCAGTAATGAATTTGAGCACTTTAACTACTGGCATATGATACATCATACGCTAAAAGTCTGTCTCCTTCTACCGAGCGTTCATAGCTCAGGGGTAGAATTGCCAACTGACACCAATTCGGTCTAGTTTCCATCCTGGGTAAAAGCAATCGGATGGCTAACCGTACTGATGAGCTGTGATACAGCGAAACAGATCTGTCTGCGGATGACTATATGTATATATATATTTTTCAATTGGAGTAGATAGACTAAACTAACGCCCGGTTCACACTCCACCTACGTCTATTGAACGGGTGAAGAAGCTCATCCCTTGTTTCCTGTTTAGGATGTGGTTTCCGGCTTTCTCTTTTCCAATCTTTTACTCATTTCCATTCTTTTCCTCTTTTTTTTTTTTTTTTTCAATTGGAGTAGATAGACTAAACTATCGCCCGGTTCATACTACACCCACGTCTATTGAACGGGTGAAGAGGCTCATCCCTTGTTTCCTGTTTAGGATGAGGTTTACGGCTTTTTCTTTTCCAATCTTTTACTCATTTCCATTCTTTTCCTCTTTTTTTTTCAATTGGAGTAGATAGACTAAACTATCGCCCGGTTCACACTCCACTCACGTCTATTGAACGGGTGAAGGGGCTCATCCCTTGTTTCCTGTTTAGGATGAGGTTTACGGCTTTTTCTTTTCCAATCTTTTCACTCTTACGTAGGCTCCTGCACATCAGTGGCGTTACGCCTTGCTCTGGGTGATATGATTAAATATATATATATATATATATATATATATATATATATATATATATAAAGACAGGCGCACGCATGGATACATACATACATAAATGCACGTCAATATACGCATACACGTGTGTACATATAAAATAAAATTTTGACAGTCAGATAAATATTAACTGAAATACGAAGACGTGAAAATTCAGTGAAAAACGCGTGCGCATCTATCTATCTATCTATCTATCTATCTATCTATCTATCTATCTATCTAAGTCAGTTCTATCTATCTATCTATCTATCTATCTATCTATCTATCTATCTATCTATCTATCTAAATCAGTTCATATCTATCTATCTATCTATCTATCTATCTATCTATCTATCTATCTATCTATCTATCTAAATCAGTTCATATCTATCTATCTATCTATCTATCTATCTATCTATCTATCTATCTATCTATCTATCTAAATCAGTTCATATCTATCTATCTATCTATCTATCTATCTATCTATCTATCTATCTATCTATCTAAGGATCAGCTATTTTCCTTTGAATCTTTTAGTACGAGTATGTGTTCAAGTCCATTTAAAAAATAGGATTTCACATGCGAATTTGCTGTGTGGGAAAACATTTACATATGTGTATATGTTTATAAAATCGATTATTATAGGATGTAAATATTTACGTGCGTGCGCGCGCACACACACACGCGCGCGCGCGCACGATAAATGCCATTTCGTTATTTTTATAAAATTCTTACAAGCAATTTTTATTTTGGCTTTTATTTACATGACATTAGATTTTTATGTTTTCTTCTTTTATAAATACAGAAGTGTTTCGCTCGTAGAGTTACAAAGATCATTTAATATTTACTCAAGACTGAGAACTGATTTTTTTGGCATGGCAGAATTGCAACCATTTAAAAATGAGCCATAATCCATCCCTCCATTCAAGCACTTATTGACATAGGTACAGAGATAAAAGAATATATAACGGAAGAAATAGTTGATTTACTAAGCGCCGCTTAAATGTGGCACAAGGCCGATGGTATGGAGTACCCAGTGAGGAATGGACACACTACGCAGTTGTAATAGGTTCTAGCGAGACAAATTTGCTAACCTTTACACAATATCGGGGTGCTCCAAATAGATAGGCGATTTTCTAAGCACAGCTTAGATGTGACACAAGGCAAAAGCATTAGGCACTCAGTGAGGATCGAACGCACTACTCAATTGTAATGATTCTCTAGCGATACAAGCTTGCTAACCATTACACCACGTCGGAACGAGATAGATAGAAAGATATATATGAACGTGAGAGATGCAGAGAAAAATAGATAGGGACGAGACAGATAGATAGATAGATAGATAGATAGATAGATAGATAGATAGATAGATAGGGTGCGATGGATAAATTGTAGTCTAAAATTCGCAAAAATAAAAAATAATATTGACATCTTAGTTTAACAAATACCTTTAACAAAATTACACAAAAATATTTTGAAATACTAAAGAGTAAATTTATTTAAGAAAATTGACATTGACTTCAGCCACGACCTCCAAACAACTTAGGAATCTCTTGCATCTCTTCTGGATGGTCTCCTTTTTTAAGTTTGTGAATGCTGCCATACTTCTTGTTTGCAGTTAATCTTTGGTGTTACAAGCAATTTTGTTGGTCTTTCCCTCAACTTATATATTTATATTTAGTATTTAGATGTATGAAGATCCGTTTAGGTGAAACCTTGGTAGGTTTGTTGGCTCGCTAGGTTAATTTACTTATTCTACTCTGCTTACGTATTGAGCACTTTTTTGTTATTGATTATTCGTCTCGGTTTTTTCTTTGGGCTACGTATTGGCTTGGTCCAAATCGCTTTGGCTGATGTTCATGTGCTTAGCTCTTTCTTTTTTACAACCATTTTTTACTTCCGCATATATACGCGGAGTTTTTTCGAAACGAGTATAGTGATAAGTTTGCATTTATATATATATATATATATATATATATATATATATATATATATAAAACGTGTCTATGTGTGTCTGTGTGAGAAGTGAGAATTTAGGTAGTAAGATTTCATCCATTTTTGTAAAACTGAACTGACATTGTCTGTTTGAAGTTTTTTCTTTTAATACATTGAAAATAAACGCCTCCTTCAATTTAACACCATCTGTGCATATATATATATATATATATATATATATATATATATATATATATATATGTGTGTGTGTGTGTGTGTGTGTGTGTGTGTGTGTATAAATATAAGTAAAACTGTCTGTGTATCCGAAATTTTTTGGCATTGTTCTCAAGAACTACGCAAGTGTATTTAGGAAAACCATACATATTTCGGATCAACATTATCCGATGAAAGATTTTACAATTGTTTCAAAGAATGGAAAACGACTAAAGTTTCCTGAGTGCATTTTTGTGAAGTACTGGTTAAGGTGTCTAGGCTGGTTAACTCTTACTTCTGAGAAGCGATTTCGAGTATCCTATGCAAAATTCTATATTAAATAACTTAGAATGTGTTGACATGTCATAAAATCTACCAACCTAGTCTAAACTTTATTTGCAAAATTATATATATATATATATATATATATAATTTGCAAATAATGTATGTAATGCAAATAATATGTAATACATTTGTGCAAAAAGATATTCATGTTCTATAATTATTGATTTCATTAAATCTAAGAACAGGATAACAAGTCAGACTTCCTTTTATACTGGTCGAACTTTTCTTTGAACTTGTTAAACTTTCCCTTGAATGGGGTAACAGGGCAGTCTTTAAAGAGGTTAGACTTTCATTAAACACTTCAGCAGGTCAGACTTTGCTTTGAACAGGTCAACAGGTGAGGCTTTCTATTTAAACAGGCTAGCCTTTCTTTTGAACATGTTCACAAGTCAGGCTTTCCTTTAAACACGTCAGACTAGTCTTTGAACAGGTTATGATTTCATTTTTAACAGGACAAAAGGTCGTGTTCTTTAAACAGGTCAGGCTTTCTTTCAACATTAGCATACAACTGTTTATTTTTTTTTCAAATCAAAGCTTAAAAATGGATTCAAGAGAATGAAGTTTGTAGGTCTTGAGGAGGATTATCCTTTGGTCTTGTAAACTTTAATTTCTTCTTCTTCTTCTTCTTCTTCTTCTTCTTCTTCTTCTTCTTCTTCTTCTTCTTCTTCTTCTTCTATGAGCTGTTTCTCTTCATGACGTAGGCCTTCCACATCTCTTTATCCCTTGTTCCTCTTAGCACGCCTTCTCCTGTTAACTCACCTAAACTTCTCTCTGCCATCCACTTGCTCAAGCTCATCAAGTATGTTGCTTTCTCCTGTTTGTCTTTCCCTCTATATGACCTGTAAGTATTAGGTTCTCCAAGCCCTTCCTTCCTCATTACATATCCCAGGAACTTCAGCTGTCTTTTCCTGATGTTAAATATTAGTTTCCTTTCCGTCTCCATCCTTTCCAAAATCTCATCATTGCCCATATGTTTGGTCCATGCTATCCTTAGTATTCTTCTGTAGGACCACATTTCAGTTGTTTCATGTTTCTACTTCATCTTCGATTATATTGTCCAGCATTCACTGCAATATTGAAGAATAGACTTCACATAGCAATCCAGTACTCTCATCTTTGTTCCTAGCGAAATATCACTGTCTATCATGACTCTACGTAGCTTCTGGAATGCATCCTTGACCATGCCGATTCGCCTTCGGATCTCAGTGCCGCACTTTCCGTCATCTGTTAGAACACTTCTCAGGTATTTAAATTTCTGTACTTGCTCGATTTTAGTTTTACCCTCCAGTAGTTGGTATTTGGAGCGTCTCTTTTTACTGATGACCATGCATCCATTCTTTTTGTTGTCTATATGCAGTTCTTTCTTTTCGCTTTCTTCATCTACCTTCTGTAGGAATTCTTGTAGTTTTCCTTTCCGTGTCTGTTATCAGCACTGTAACATCTGCGTATCTTATAGTGTTCAGATTGCGGCCGCAAATGATGAACTCTGGTGTGACCTCGAGGGCTCTCAGAATTGTCTCGATGTATAAGTTGAATAGATCTGGTGAGAAGACACATCCTTGTCTTACACCTCTTTTTACCTTTTTTTTTTTTATATCTGTTGAACTCGTTTCCTGTCCGTGTGCATTGATTGAAACCGCATAAATTGATTTCAAACAGCAGTCACAACTAAAATGGATAGCACATAAAACTCGAAGATGAAATAAGGATATAATCAAGATGTTAATTTTCCCACTACGTTAAATCAAAGGTTAGGAAGGAAATTCCCGTTCGTAATAATAAGAGTAATAACAGCTAGTGAACTTGGGAAATTTTTTTTTTTCTGAAAAATTATTTTTAAAATTTTAAGATTTTAAGATTTTATAAATTGTAACCGAAGGTAATGCTAACTATTTGCTCAATGAATACTGAATATTTCTTTATAAGGAAATGGCTAATCTTTTGCGTTGTGGTCCAGTGGATATCGGCTCGGAACGAGAAGTCGGCGAGCCGAGTTCAGATTCCAGTTGAAGCCATTGTATTCACTTACGCGCAAATACTCTTGGGAAGTATTAATCCGTCTCTTCCTTCCAGTTATGGGTTAAATAAGCAGGACAGATTGGGTTCTGTAGCTTTGGTCGGCAACCAGTCTAGCGCAGAAAGCAATGGCAACCTACTGCGGGATAATCTTCTGCCCAGTCAGTCATGTCTCTTTCGAGACGTGATCGCCCAACCGTGTATCACGTATGGCACTTAACTGACTGACTGACTGACCACAGAAGCTGTGATTATAATCAGGGCTTTAATCCATAAAAAAAAAAAACACCCAAATATCAGGAGGTGTCTCCCACGACTAGTTGTTATAATTTTTTTTCTTTGGCGCCAGGTATTTGCGCGGTCTGGCGTCCTTTATGTGAAATTTACACGAGTAAATAGAACAAAGTTAATGCAAGAGTTTTAATGTGACTTGTTTACAGTTAGTTGCATTATCGGAGCGCCAAGCACCGGAAGTAAGCTGTGACTGGAAACAGCTAAGCAACAGTCACCGCGTCAAACTGTAGAAAATGCCGGATTTAGCTTACACGGTTTTCGCTCTATGCACAAATTTTGATTGTAAATCAATGTTCAAAGTACATTTAAAAATCTAAATATATTGACAAAAATAATTATATATATACCTCTTCGTCATCCACATACAGGCTTGTTTCACAGTATCACAGCTCATCAGTGTGGCTAGACATCCATTTGCTTTTGGCCGGGAGCGAAACTCGACCGATTTTGGCGTCAGTCGGAGTTGCTAAACCCCATAAGCCATAGGTGCATAGAATCAGGGAAGGAAAATTTTCGCTTGTTATATAAAAGCGGTGTATACACACGCCACTCACCGAAACAACTCAATTTATTGCTGAAAAGTAATGCATAAATCGCTTAAGTGGCAACTGTTTTTTTTTTTAACTTTCCTCCCTGGAGAGCTTAATCGTAATGAGGGTATAATATATTCGTCATCCACATACAAGACTGTTTCGCTGTATTACAGCTCGTCAGTGTGGATAGACATCCACTTGCTTATGGCCGGGATCGAAACTCGACCGATTTTCGTATATATATATTTATATATATATATATATATATATATATATATATATATATATATATATATATATGCTGTCACATTCCCTTTAGTGTACAAAGGATTTAAATCATCTTATATCCCTGTTAAATTTATAGAGCTCGCATAATCTATAGAGCTCCTATAATTTATAAAGCTCCCATAATTCCTCGAGACACTTACTGTTCACTTGAGAGTCCACGACACATCCAAGTAAGCGTTACCTCTCACATAGAGAAAAACTGCCTTAGATAGATAGATAGATAGATAGATAGATAGATAGATAGATAGATAGATAGATAGATTAGCATCTTTTGCCACGACGATACCCATTAATTCTGCTTTTTTATCGTTCTTTTTTGTTCTTTTATTCTTTCTTTATTTTTCATTTATTTATTAAATCATTTGAACGCTAACTGAATACATTCTGGTCCTCGTACTGTCCGTCACTCTTGCTAACTAAAGAACTGATTTGCTTCAAATATCCTTTGCTCTTTTAGCGAGTTTGTTATAGAATTCGCGGCATCAATCATCTTCTTTGCAATACGCTGAAGATAATTTTAAAACCAAAAATAAGTAACGCGCAATGCATTTGAGGAGAATTTTTTTGGTTATTATTTTTTCTTCTTATTTTTCAAAGTTTTATTTTGGAGTCTATCAATCCATTGCAGCTTTTTCTTTGTTCCCTTTTTCTTTACTTGATTTTTTTTCTTTATTTTTTAGAACACACACGTCAGATGAAAGTTCTGTTATGTTCCAAAGTAAGTGTTTTTCTTCGCGTTGTATCATACCAGTAGACATCTCGATGCACGACCATACGATCATAGGCGGTAACCGCACCCAAATTTGTAAATTGACATCCAGCAAATGACCTTTGATTATCGCCAAGCGTGCCTTTGCTCGAGTGCAACGTCACACATGTAATGTCGTTAATTTCAGCCATAGTTTGTTTGAACACAGAAATTAGCCATTATCTGCAGTACATGTCATTCAAAGTCTGACCGAGAAAATAAACAAACAAAACGAAAAAAATTACCTAAGAAACAAAATTGCTTGATTATATTTGTTGATGATTAACATGCAGTTTGCTTGGAGGATTAGTCGTATCACCAGCAATTCCTAGCTCCCAACTAACTTAGTCTAAAAAATGAACCCTCTGGAAATAATATTAATGTTTTCTACACGGACTGCAACTTCTGTATGCATTGTTACAAGAAAGCTCAACTAACTCTTTATCTCAAGCGCTCCTCATTCCCCCTGCAATTTTCTTCCCTAACTTATTTTACAGCATATCTGCTAGTGCATATCCAACTTCCCTTTCTTATGGTGGTTCTCATTGTACTTCAAGTCACCAACCTCAAGCTCTACATCATTAGTCTTACTAAGGGACTTATCTATCGTGGCTTTTTTTGCTTTTTATGTCATTCCTAGCTAAGCGGCGGTAGTATGAGGTGATTCCAATGAAGGCCCTCACTTGTCTAACATGTTGGTGTTGAAACTGATCCCATAGCCCTGACTAAACCGAAATCTGGCTGTATTCTCTTTTCACCAATTCCGAAGTCCAGGTGAAAGAATTCTCACTTAGCTGCTTTCAACTTAAATTATGCTAACATAACTCATGTACGTTGTGGTACAGTGGATATCAGCTCGGAACGAGAAGCCAGGGAGCCGAGTTCGAATTCCAGTTGAATCCATTGTATTCACTTACGCGCAAATACTCCTGGGAAAGGTATTAATCCGTCTCTTCCTTCCAGTTATGGGTTAAATAGCAGGACAGATTGGGTTCTATAGCCTTGGTCGGCAACCAGTCTACCGCAGAAAAACAATGGCAACCTACTGCGGGATAATCTTCTGCCCAGTCAGTCATATCTCTTTCGAGACATGATCGCCCAAGCGTGTATCACGTATGGCACTTAACTGACTGAAATCACTTAAGACTGTGTTCATGTGCATCAAGTAGGCCTCTAATATATTTTAAATCATCAAAATATCACTCAATAACTGCAAGAGGTCCCTTCATATTCTTGTCAACTTCATTTTCTCCGTCAACTTCATTTCTTTCGTCAACTTCATTTCCCCAGTCAACTTCATTTTCCCCGCCATCTCTCATGCATTCTCATACTAGCCTGCTTAATGATTTCAAACAAGCCACATTTCTTAACTTTACGGTCAGACTCTACACGAAATGTTAATTTTGTTTTTAAACTTGCAACTTTTTTTTATAATAAGCACAAGAGCAGAGTACACACAGGTAAAACAAAAAGTCAATTACCTTTCTCTGATTTCATCTGTTACCACGATCGTTTAGCATCCTCGAAGATGGTAACAAGGTTCGTTATCAATCTACGTTTTTTAAAAAGAAAAACAAAATCAGCAAATCACTGCGCACTAAATCGTGTAGTTATATAACACTTGGTTCTGAACAACGATTGTCTTGACATATAATGACGAATACGTACATATAAGAATATAAACATTTTTTATTCTTCGTCAATGACGGTTGTATGGGGTAGAACGGCAACCAGAGAGATATCGCACACATGCAGAAGTTGGAAAATCATTACACAGCGGGGCTTCTCTGGTCTGTCTGTCTGTCTGTCTGTCTACCTGTCTGTCCCCCTCTCTCTCTCTCTCCCTGTTCTCTTCTCTTGATTTCTTCTATTCTCTTCTGTTTTCGGCCAGAAACTCCAGACATATATAACACAAAATTCCTATCCTTTTTTTGCTTTTTCGGCTTGCCGCCTAATTTACTTCATTTACGCAATATCTGTTAATCATTTTTGCCAGCTATCGCCTTTAAAGCCGGTTGTTGCTTGTGCTTTCTGTCTTTGATGTCAATCATATCTTTGTCGCATTTTGCCTGTATTTCTGTCTTGTGAATTCTATATCAATTTTTTCTATACTAATTTCTCTTGTTAGAACAACCCATATATATATATATATATATATATCAGTGTCTAGCCATGTGGATGATTAGTATATATAGTCATCCGCAGACAGATTTGTTTTGCTGTATCACAGCTTATCAGTACGGTTAGACTCCGATTGCTTTTAACCCAGGATTGAATCCCGACCGAATTGGCGTCAGACGGCGATTCTACCTCTGGGCTATGGGTGCTCGGTAGAAGAAGGCAGACTTTTTAACGTATACATTATCATTATACACGCCCAATTGTCAGAGTGCTCTCATTCATTACAGAATGAGCGATGCGTACATGTCAGAGTAGCAAAGTCTACCATTCTTCCAGAGTGTTCAATCAGGGTGTGAGAGCGTAAATACACACACACACACACACACACACACACACACACACACACACACACACACATATATATATATATAGAAAGAGAGAGAGAAAGAGAGAGAAAGAGAGAGAGAGAGAGAGAGAGAGAGAGAGAGAGAGAGAGAGAGAGAGTAGTTTGTACGGAAGAAAGCAAAATTGCCTTCACGAATCTCCGAAGTCGGCATAACATTGCTTAGGTAAGGGACAAACTTCTCTACATTAATTCTATTAACACTTTATATCTATCTCGATAACTTTATGACAAAAAAACTGCTTGTAAACTACTGAAAAAACAGTAATCGTGGCAATAAGCCCTATCAAGACTTAACATTTATATATATCCATATAATAAAACATGATTGTTATATATATATATTTACTCTGAAAAACCTGATGAAAATTTACTCAATCTATATAATAAAGCATAATTGACATATATATATATATATATATATATATATTGTAATTTTATTATTGCAATAGTTTATAAAAGCATAATATCGCTTCACAAAAGTTTTCATGTTTCAGAACTAAGCAGTTCCTCTTTATATATATATATATATATATATATATATATATATATATATATGTAACGATCATGCTTTATTATATGGATTGGTAAGTTATTCATCAGGTTAGCAAAGTAAAAGTATTTTAAGTTTTGCATTTGAGTTCATCTTTTTTAATTATATGATCGGATACAAATCTTTTGCATCATTCCAAGTAAACAGCATTTTATACCCAATCAGGTACACGCTTGTATTATCTTTGAGTCACTTTGCCGCATTTATTACTAATGTATGTGTCCATTTTGACTTTAGGAGTGTTATTAGTATATTGTTATTTGAATGAAAAGAAGAAAGACCAGTAACTTTACTAAAACTGTAATTGTGGTTTTGGTAATGTTATACCGATCACATACCAAGGGTGAGCCAGGTTGGATGAGTTACATGGGTGCCAGAACTGGGGTGGATCTGCCACACCTTTGATTACCAGTAAATTAAATAACATTAGTTTTATTTCAAAAGTTGGTGTTCCGGGGGATTTTATTTGTTTTTTAACCGATACTTGTACATAAATTATACAGGAGGGCAAACATAGGTAAACAGTAATGAAAGACCTGCGCACAAAATGCATTGCATTGATTATACAAACAAATAAAAAATAATCTAAACTTATTTATAAATAGAAATTTGTCTCTGTGTGTGTGTATGTGTGTGTGTGTGTGTGTGTGTGTGTCCGTTACCTATAGACTCCGAAACGGCTGAACCGATTTTCTTGAAAATTTACACAGTTGTACTATAAGCGTCTGCGAGTGTTCTTAACTAGGTTTTGTGTCGAGGTACCCCCGATAAATATCGAAAATCGATAATCGAAAAATTCGGGTTATAGAAAGAGTGGTCCGATTTTAATCAAATTTGATACATTTATAAACAAAGACATAAGAAACGATATTCAGAAGTTTCAAGTTTACAGTTTTTACAATAGTGCAGAAAATCGATAATATATATATATATATATATATATATATATATATATATATATATATATAAAAGACAGGACGTTTGTGTGTGTATCTGTTTATCTGCCTGTATGTCTGTATTTTTCAGCTCTTTTATTTTATTTTTGCTTAGGGTTTGGCTCTAAGTAGGTATAATTGTAGTTCTTAGTCTCAGCTATGATGCCATTTACTCAGAGGACTTATTTAGCCTACAAAATTCAGTTTACGACGAAAAAAACTTAGTTGATATCGATACCAGGAAATCAAAATTTGATTCATTTTTCTTTCAGTCTACAGGTTCGCTTTAACTGGAAACAACTAATGCTTTTTAGTTTTTCGTGCCAACGCCCAAAGAGTTTGAACTCCAGAACCATGGATTAGTTTTAAAGCTTTCATTACATCCGAGCAACGCCGGGCTATACTGCTAGTATATCAATAATAAACATATCAATCCATCAAATTTTAAAACTTTTTGCCCCGTCATTCACACACTCCTCTTTACCTTTATTATTATTATTAATATTTAATAAAAATAAAAAAACTTTGATAAATGTGTTATAATAAATAATTATATTATATTTACATGCAGGCACTTCAAAATTTGTACTTTAAGTTAACATTAATATGAACTGAAAAACATATTATTTAGGTAAGAAAATCAGGTACTGAAAATTTAATTAAATTGTAATTAAAATGGCGTCATTTGCGCTGGCTAATATATAGACATAGTTAATGTTCTCGGTTTAAATCAAACCTGGAACCACTATTATAATACTACCAATATTAGTATATTACTGATTGCACACTCCACCTTCGTCTATTGAACAGGTGAAGAGGCTCATCCCTTGTTCCCTGTTTAGGATGTGGTTTCCGGCTTTCTCTTTTCCAATATTTTCACTCTTATCTAGCCCCTCTGCGCATCAGTGGCGTTACCGCCTTGCTGGGGTGATATGATTAAAAAAATACCTAGTTTTTCACTCCCTGTTCATTGTGGTCCAGTGGATATCGTTACATTCAAAAGGAATGAATCCGTTTCTTCTGCCTCAAGCTATTATAGTAGGGTAGATTGGTTTCTATAGCATTAGTTGGTAACCAGTCTGCCGCCAAAGGTTATGGCAACTTACTGCGGGAAAATCTTCTGTAACAGTTAGTTATGTCTCTTTCGCAACATAATCACCCAAATGGGTATCGTCTATAGCGCTTAACTGACAGATACATACATACATATAATTGTACACAAATGAAAACTAAATTAACTTATTCGTTTTATTTAGAGGTGAAGGTAGAAAAATTCCTTTGTAAAATGATTATCATTTGCATATAAAAAATAGTGTGACGTTTGTTCGTCTGCCCGTTCGTCATACCCTCTTAAATAGCCTTACATTGTCCGATTGAAACCAAATTTTAAGGCAAAGTGCAAACAAAGGGATACAAATTACAGTTGGTTTTACTAGGGTGCGTAGCTATGTAGAATAAATTTTCATAATTTTTCGAAAAAATAAACATTTTATTATCTAAAATACAAAATATTCCCACCATTAAAAATAATAATCAATGATTAAAATAAATAATTATATCCAGTTTTCAGTTTTCCTTGCGTTTGTAACTTGGCTCCAGAAAAAAAAATTTACGCATGTCTGTTGTATGTTGCATGCTCAAGAGTAAGAAATCCTAAGAATTTATTCTTTGCTGTTAAAAAAAGAAAAAATATGTTAAAAAATATTGTTTCCCCATGAAGACCTGAAAAATTCAAATAAATTAAATTTGCGAAATAAGCGTTTTGCCAAAGGGTGTGTGTGTGTGTATGTGTTTTTTTTTTCTTTCAAACAAATCAGCTTATTCAAATTTTATCGATTGGTTTGCAAAGTTGAACGAAACATAAAGTTTGTAAATTTCGACAAAAGATAACTTCAACAATACTAAATACTGTAAGGATTTCAATACGTGTAAGCATGATGCAAAAGATTCTAGTGTTTGAAATTCCTGCTTTAGAATTAATATGATCTTATTTTGAGTTGATTAAATGCCTTCTTATATTTTCAAGTACTAGTGACAAATATTCTAATTCAATAAAATGTTGTTAAAATTTTATTTCTTAAAAATATGCATTTTTGCCTGTGTCCAGACTTTAGGAAAACCATAATTTTAACCTCTTCAAGGCAAACGTCGTTATCGATCCTCCTCATCCTCATAATGTTAACATCCTATTGCCGCCTCTTAAATTTATAACACACAACTCATTCAGTAACCCTCTACCATGAGGGGCTCTTGAGAATTGTATTGGGTGAAGTTCGGTTTGCGAGAGCGATAAACAAATCACAAGGCCAAATGCTTCAAAAAGTTGGAACTTGGTACACGAAAGAAACATTTACGCTTGGCCAGTTGTATGTTGCATGCTCAAGAGTAAGAAATCATAAGAATTTATCCTTCGTTATTAAAAAGGAAAAAAATGAATTTTCTTTAAAACAATTGTTTGCTATGAAGTCCTATAAAATTAAATTAAATTAAAAAATTATCAAACCGCAAAGTTGGGTTTTTGTAAAAGTATTTTCTCAAATAAATAAGCTTATTAAAATTCCATCGACTTGTTTGCAAAAATTGAACGAAACAGTTTGTAAATCTCTAGAAAATTGTTGGCAATCGCTTAAGCAATATGAAATACTGTGAGGATTTTAACACAAGTCAGTATATTGCTAAAAATATTCTAGTATTATAAAAATGTTAAAAGTTTACATTAGAGTTTTAATAAATTTCTATACTAATGTTCACCTAATACAAGGCTCAAGAGCCCCGCAAAAGAAATAAGAAGTGAAGTTTATGGAATTATGCAGGAAAGATAAACATGTCCTATCTTTACAAGAGTCAAATTAAACCAAACATGGGTTAATGCTGCCACACCTGTCCTGGAGTGACCCAGTCCTGACCTTCCAGCTTTCACAGAGTTCAAAAGTTGACAATCAACATATATGGCTGATTAGGTTCACACTCTCAGCCATGGACACTTGGTGAGGGTTTTATTTATTTATTTATTTTTGAATGATTAATATGAATGGATATAAAATAAAAATGGATAGAATCGGTTTCATGTGTGTGTTTTGAATTTGTGTGCATTTTTTTTTTTAATCATATCACCCCAAGCAAGGCGGTAACGCCACTGATGCGCAGGGGGCTACGTAAGGGTAAAAAGAATGGAAAAGAGAAAGCCGGAAACCACATCCTAAACAGGAAACAAGGGATGAGCCTCTTCACCTGGTCAATAGATGTGGGTGGAGTGTGAACCGGGCGATAGTTTAGTCTATCTACTCCAATTGAAAAAAAAATAAAAAGAAAAAAGAAAAAGAGTGAAAAGATTGGAAAAGAGAAAACCGGAAACCGCATCCTAAACAGGAAACAAGGGATGAGCCTCTTCACCTGTTCAATAGATGTGGGTGGAGTGTGAACCGGGCGATAGTTTAGTCTATCTACTCCATTTGAAAAAAAATAAATATATATATATATAATCATTTCACCCAAAGTAAGGCAGATATGCCAATTGTGCTCAGGGGGTTAAAGTGAGAGAATGAAAAGATACAACACAATTAGAGATTGATGGGAATCAAGCAAATATGTGATGGTAATTGACGTTGCATTTAAACTTTTTGAGATTGAAATTATGAGAGAAGCAAGCAAATTAAAGTGAGTTCAATTCACACCAAGTGCGAGAAAGAAAAGAGACGGCTATATTTATCTATTTTGATGGTATAAAAATGAGACCTTCATGCAAATCTAGTAGCACGTGTAAATTTTCCAGGGGAAAATCGTCAGGCCAGTTGCAGAAAAGAGAGAGGGAAGCCACGTCATGTCGGCGAGAAAGTGACTGAAGGAGGGATGCCAAGTCAGGACTAATTATATAGCAGACTCTTCTTTGGATTTTCTCGAGAACCTCAAGATGAATAGCAGGAGCACCCGACCAGATCTGGTAACAATATTTAATGCAAAGTCGAATGGTATATTTATAAATTTGCAAGATTGATTCTGAAGAGAAAAACTTCCTGGCCAGATACATTAACAAAAACTTCCTAGCAGTAGATGCAGTTATGGATTCAATGTGGTCATCTCCTTTGAGGTCATTTGATCGAGTGAGGCCAAAGAGGTGCTGTGTGTTGCTCTCTAGAAGACTATCATCACCCGTTCTGATGGTAGGCAGGAATGATTCTCTGTGGTGGTTAAAGAAGAGTGGATTCGTTTTAAAGGCTTTAAAATTTACGAGAGATTTCATGCCCCATTCAATCACAGATTAGAGATTGTTTTTTTTTAAGTGCAGCAGCCAGGTTTACTTTGTCAGCCTGGCAGATTTTTTAATGAGACGGGTGTAAATGGTGGTGTCATGATGACTACTTGGTTACTGATTAAATCAGAAAGATCATTGACGACGATCAGAAAAAGCGTAGGACCTAGTATAGAGTCTTGAGAGACGTTTGCGTTTGAAAAGGATCTGAAAGCTTAGCCACTCAAAACAACCTATATATATATATATATATATATATATATATATATACACTATAAATTACATTTTAGAACATGTACATAATTATTATATATATATCCGCCACGAAGGTACGCTCGTTTCGACATTGAAACTTCAATGTCTCATCACAAAACGAGCGTACCTTCGTAGCGGATATATATAGAATAATTATGTACATGTTCTAAAATATAATTTATAATAAATATTCACAGCTCTATATATTATATAGCGAGCACTGTTTTAAATTAATGTTTTGGACGTTGTAAGAATTCTTCGTTCTGTATTCACTCGGATATATATATATATATATATATATATTACCGGCCTGATTATTTACGAAAAATTTTTGTTACCAAAATGTGTAAAAACCTGCTGAATGACACACATTTTCGTAACAAAACTATATTGTAAATAATCAGGCTGCTATATATATATATATATATATATATATATATATATATATATCAATGAGGGGAAACAAATATCGTTACTTCAAGCCGAGCTCGTCGCCATATTCCTTACCAGATCGAAGCTGCTACTGCATTTATTTCCTTTTTTAAGGAAGAACGTATATTGCTAGTGAACCGGAAGTTATCTGTAATTGAAGTATAAATTGCCAAGAGGAGTCGCAGTGCATGATTGAAAATTAGGAAAGTTGTAACTGACGCATGGCACACAAGTGAACATCCGATCAGTATTGACTGGGTCATCGTGGTGAAGGGTATGATGCTGAAATACCCGGAACCCCAAATGAATCTCGGCTAAAAACATCACTGATGAAGTGTGCCAAAGCAGATGTATTTCACGAATAGTGACTGCAGGCGGTCAGCCAAGTCGGTATCGATCACATTACAGATTCTCCGTTGTATTTTGTCAAGAACCCCGAGGAGAATAGCAGGAGCACCCGACCAGATGTGGCAGCAGTATTCAATACACGGGCGGATGGTAGATTTATATATGTGCAGGATAGATTCAGACGGAAAGAACTTCCAGACCCTGCACAGAGAACCGACTTGCATAGCAGCGGATTTAGCAATGGATTCGATGTAGTCATTCCACTTGAGGTCCGCTGAGAGTGTCAGGCCAAGCAGGCGAAGTGTTTTATTCTCTGGGAGGCAAGCCTGTTCCATGCTAATGGGAGGTAAGTGCGGTTGTCTATGGTGGTTAATTGATAGCAGCTTCGTTTTGGAAGAATTGAAATTTACGAGCCATTTCTTACCCCAATCCACCACGGATTGAAGGTCCTTTTCAAGCTCGGCAGCGAGGTTCGCCTTGTCGCCCACACCAGATTTTTGATCGAGGCGAGAGCAAACTGTGGTATCATCGGCGTACATGCCTACTTGGGATGTTATGGCATCGGGAAGATCATTGATGTAGATCAGAAAGAGCGTAGGAACTAGGGTAGAGCCTTGAGGGACTGCGTGGGTTGTAGGGTAGTTCTGGGAGTCATTTCCGTTTAATACCACCTTCAATGTGCGGTTAGAGAGGAATGCCTGGATTAGGTCCAACAAAAGTCCAGTTATACCATAGCTTCGCAGTTTCCGTAGAAGGCCAGCATGCCAGACTCTGTCGAACGCTTTAAAGGTATCCAAGGCAACGGTTCGTGCTTCACCATTCTTGAGGTGTTTAAATGTAAGGTCAATAGACACCTCCTAACACACTAACTCGCACCCATTCTCTCAAACGCTCTTCCTATGTACCTCCTTACTCGTCTATCACCCTCCTTCTGACATTTCCTATATCCAATCACTCTATGTAACCCCCTGCGCTATAGTGGCAGTTGAATGCCTTGCTTGGGGTGAAATGATTAAAAAATATATAATCATAAAATGTGGCACTTGATATTATGTGCTGATATGCCGTTAAATAAAACAAACACGCCAATAACATTTAATATTGCAATAATGCTGCTTTTTGTTTATTTTTCAGTTGGTGTTGCTCCACGCAAGGCAGGTGAGCTACTGAAACACAAGGGGTTACAGGGTGTGGAACAACTAGGAACAGAATCATTAATAGTGAACAGAAAGAGAAAAGAGGAACTAGGAAAGTATATGGCGATTGACATTGCATTTAAATTTTGGAGATTAAAGTTGACTAGAATGCATGGAGCCGGAAAGGAGTTTCGCAAGCAAGAAGTGCGAGAAAAGAATCTGTTAGTATAGAACCTACGGCCACATTTAGTCAGCTTAACTGTAAATTGATGAGATTTCTTCGCCAGTTTAGTATTGCACTTAAATTAAAAGAGTCTAGGCACCAAGACGAAGAGCCCACCAAAAGAATTACCATGAAATTATTTATATAAAAAAAATGGCACAGAGAGGCAACCTTACGGTGGTAGGTGTGTGACTGAAACCAAGCCGCCAGATCAGGACCAATAATATTGCTGATTCTTCTTTGGGTCTTAAGAACAAGCTTAAGGTAAATAGCAGGGGCACTAGACTATATGTGGCAGTAATATTCTAAGCACAG
The DNA here is from genome assembly GCA_037127315.1 of Ascarosepion bandense. Classification (NCBI taxonomy): domain Eukaryota; kingdom Metazoa; phylum Mollusca; class Cephalopoda; order Sepiida; family Sepiidae; genus Ascarosepion; species Ascarosepion bandense. The sequence continues at coordinate 4,836,967 of JBBBDQ010000900.1, forward strand.
ACGAATGCTAAATTTATAGATATGTAAGATAGAATCTGGAGAGAAAAAAATCTTCCCCGACACAATGAACCGAATTTCTGAGCAGCTGGCCTAATAATAAATTCAATAGCCTTTCCACTTCATGTCAACTCAGAATGTTCGTGTTGTGGATTCTTGTTTTAGAAAACCACACAATATAATAACAAAAACAGATATAAGAAGAAAAATATAAGTATATTGAATAAAAGATATACAACCTGTACACGGTTAGTAGATTCAGGAATACTTGTTAGTGGAAGTCAAATATATACAAAGAAGTAAGTCCGGATAATAAGTTTATATTCGTGCTGACCAACGAGCGGCGGTTCAACTGCTCTGGCAAACACCAACTCTGACAAACACCAACTCTAACAACAACAACAACAACAACAACAACAACAACAACAACAACAACAACTTAACCACCGTTCTCTGTAGGCAGGATTATTTGTATACTTTGTAAGAGTCCATAGTTACACCGAGAAGGCGCAACGAATTACATTCTTGGACGTTAGCATCAGTCATGCTAATGGAAGGCAGATAAAGGTCACTCAGATAAAGGTCACTCGGATGAAGAGAAGTTTAGTTTTGGAGGCGTTGAAAGTAACAAGTCATCTTTTGTCCCAGTTAACGATGGTCTTCCGATCGTTTTGAACATGAGCTACCATTTTAACCTTGTCGAACTGATCAATCTTACTATCGAAGTAAGAGGAAAGTTTTGTTTCGTCAACGTAGATGCCAAGTTAAGAGCTGATGTCACCAGGAAGGTCGTTAATGAAAATTAAAAACAACGTAGGAACAAAGAAAGGAACCCGAAGGGACACCAGCGTTAGTACGAAAGGATCTAGATGATTTGCCGTTCAGAATAACTTTCATTTCACGATTTGATAGTAAAGAAGGGATCAGCTCAAAATTGTGTCCGGAAACACCGCAACTTTTCAGCTTGTAGAGAAGAACTGTATGTTAGACCTAAACAAGGCTTTCTTGATGCCCAATGTTAGAAGCCGAGCTTTACCACTTTTATCTAGAACATAATAGACTCTTTGCGAAATTATCGTTAGTGCATCAGCAGTTGACCTCGAGAAACGAAAGCCGTAATAACTGCCTGAGAAATGGCCCTGCGATGAGAGATGATGAATCAATTAAGCATTAATTATGGCCTCTAGGAGTTTACCGAAAGAGATAGAATGTTAATAGACTGATACTTCAAAGGGTCGGACGGCTCACCAGAGTTCTTAAAAACTGGAATAAAAGATGCTGATTTCCAGCAGACAGGAAAGATTAGACATAGCATTGTCGTTTATCTTTTTAATATTTTATTTTTGCTTTATTTGTATTATTTATCGAAATATATAAATGAATGGATGAACCGGGACCGGTAGGTATAGTAAGGGCAGGCACATTGTTTAGAGTTAAAAATTGTAAGAAGATATAGAGTCGTGTAAATATAATGTCAGAACAGGCACTTGAAGGGATAGTAAAGGAAAATATATTGTTTAGAGATACAAAACGAAGGAAATTGTGGAGAGCCATATAGATAGGTGGCAGATCATGGACTGGTTGGGATAGTAAGGAGAGACACATTGTTTAGAGCTACAAATGGTTAGAAGATAGGGAGAGTCATGTGAATGAATGTCAGAACAGGAACTTGGATGGACAGTAAGGGAACAGATATTGCTTCGAGATACGAACTGAAGGATGTTGTGGAGAGCCATATAGATAGATGGCAGATCAGGGACTAGGTGGGATAATAAGTGAATAAATTCTTCTTCTTGTTCTTGTTCTTCTTCTTCTATGTGCCCTGTCCCTTCAGGACATAGGCGATCATGGTTTTCCACGTCTCCCTATCCCTTGTGGCTCTTAGTATGTTTGCTCCTGTTACTCCTGGCAACCCCTGTTCCGTCATCCACCTGATCAAACCCTGCAAATATGTTATCCGCTGCCTTCCTCTGTCTCTCTTTCCTTCTATCTGGCCAGTCAGTATCAGGTTCTCCAGGCTCTCCTTCCTCATTGCGTGTCCCAAGAACTTCAGTTGTCTCTTCCCGATGCTCAGTATTAATTTCCTTTTGGTTGCCATTCTTTCCAACACCTCATCGTTGCTTGCATGCTCAGTCCACGATATCCGCAGCATCCTTCTGTAGAACCACATTTCCGCTGCTTCCAGTTTTGTCCTCATTTTCGATGATATTGTCCAGCATTCACTGCCGTATTGAAGAACTGACATCACATAGCAATCCAGCACTCTTTTCTTTGTTTCTTGGGAAATTCTCCTGTGTGTTAGTACTTTACTCAGCTTCTGGAACGCGTCCTTTGCCATGCCAATTCGCCTTCGGATCTCTGTGTCGCACTTTCCATCTCCTGTTAGGATACTTCCTAGGTATTTAAAGTTTTGTACTTGCTTGATTCTTGTATCCCCCACCTGTATTTGGCATTTTGGGTTGCACCTTTTGCTGATGACCATGCATTCAGTTTTCTTAAAGTTTATTTGTTGTCCTTTTTTGTCACTCTCCGCTGCTACCTTCTATAGGAGGTCTTGTAGTTTCCTTTCCGTGTCTGCAATCAGTAATATATCATCTGCATACCTTATGTTGTTCAAGTTGTGGCCTCCAATAACAAATCCTGGCGTGTCATCTAGGGTCCTCAAAATATTCTCGCTGTACAGGTTGAACAAATCCGGTGAAAAGACACATCCTTGTCTTACGCCTCTTTCTATCTTTGTAAATCTACTGATATCCTTACCTGTCAGTATGCAGGCATTTTGCTGCCAGTAGAGATTCTTGATTACTCTTATGTCTTTGCCGAAAATGTCGAGGCTGCCGAGCATCTCCCTCAATTCTTTGTGTCGTATCTTGTCGAATGCCTTCGCATAGTCAATGAAACATAGGTACAAGTGTTTCTTCATTTGTATTGCTCTTTCGGAGAGCATCCTAATCATGAATATGGCGTTCCTTGTTCCAGTGTCTTTGACGAACCCGCACTGTTCCTGCCCTATCTCTGGCCTGATTCTGCTTCTCGCTCTATTCATCAGGATTCTGACAATCAGTTTTGTAATGTGACTCATTAAGCTGATAGTTCTGTGTAGTTTACACTCGTTTGCACCTGGTTTCGACTTGCATTGGTCGTCTGGTATTATTCCACTGCTATACATTTCGTTTATTATGTTGGTAATTTTTTCTATGCCACATTCTTCTAAGGCTATCAGTAGCTCTATCACTATGCCGTCTGGACCAGCTGCATTGTTTCTGTTCATTTTGGCCATTGCAGCTTCCACTTCGGATTTTAGTATTTCCGGTTCACCCACCTCCTTGTGTATTCTCGGTTGTTCTCTCCTGTCGCAAAAAGATCCTTTATATATTTTTCCCATCGCTGGAATATTTCCTCTTTCTCCAAGATGATTGTTCCATCCTTGGATTTTATGAATCCTGTTGAGGAGCAGATTTTTTGTCCTGTCAGTTCTCTTATCTCTTTATGCATCTCTGCTTTATTGGTCCTGCTCAGTCTCTCTACTTCTGCGCATTTGTTGTTGAGCCATTCCTCTTTGGCTTGTCTGCATTTGTTCCTTATCTCCCTGTGAAATTTCTTGTACTTTGCTCCATGTCTTGGCGTTATTTTTTTTGTCTCCTTTGCATCATGTGGAGAATCTCTTTGGTTATCCCCACGTTTTTTCTTCTGCGTCTGATTTCCTTTGGGGCTATGTTGTTCGCTGAGGTCACCATCGCTTCCTTTAGTGAATCCCATTTTGAATGCCCTTTTCCAATTTGTTCTTCATATTTCTTTCTCGCGCTATTATTGTATTCTTTCTGCAGGGTGAGGTCATTCACAAGCGTGTCGTATTGCAGTCTTGGTGATGTGCTGCGCTTCTTCAGTCTTCGGAGTTTTACCCTTAGTTTGCAGATGACTGGGACGTGGTCACTTCCGCAGTAGGTACCTGGATATGTTTTGCATTAGACCACTGCGTTCCTGAATCTCTTGTTTATAGTTACATAGTCTATTTGGTTCTTCGTGTCGCCTCTTGGGCTTCTCCATGTCCATAAACGTCGTGGGTGTTCTTGAAACCAGTTGTTAGTAATTACCTGGTCATTCGCTGAGCACCATTGGACCCATTTTTCTCCTCGTTCGTTGCGATCCCCTAGTCCAAAGTTGCCGGTTGTGTCTCCTTCCCTATCTTTACCTACCTTGGCATTCAAGTCCCCCATTATAATCCTAATTTCTTGGCTTTTGCACTGAGACTTGGCACTGTCCAGTATTGAATAGAAAGTTTCTATTTCGTCCTCCGAACTTTGAGGTGCATAAACTACTATAATAGCTATATTGAAGGATTGAAGGGCCTTCCCCGCAGTTTAACCAAGAGGACTCTCTCTGAAAGCTGACAGTATCCAAGAAATTTTGCTTAAAGCTATCTAAACTTATTTTATAAATGAAACTTTGTCTGTGTATGTATGTGTGTGTGTGTGTGTGTCCGTTACCTATAGACTCCGAAACGGCTGAACCAATTTTCTTGAAAAATTACACAGTTGTACTATAAGCGTCTGCGAGTGTTCTTAGCTAGGTTTTGTGTCGAGGTACCCCCGATAAATATCGAAGTCGATAATCGAAAAAATCGCGTTATAGAAATTTGATACACTCATAGACAAAGATATAAGAAACGATATTCAGAAGTTTCAAGGTTGCAGTTCTTACAATAATGCAGAAAATCGATAATATATATATACATATATATATATATATATATATATATATATATATATATATAAACGACAAGATGTTTGTGTATGTGTCTGTTTATCTGTCTGTATGTATTTTATACAAATCCACAATTTTTATCACCAAACTTCAAAATTTGACTTACATCCATTCATTTTTCTTTCAGTCTACGGTTTCGCTTTAACTGGAAACAACTATTGCTTTTTATTCTTTCGTGCCAACGTCCAAAGAATCTGAGCTCAAGGACTATGGATTAGTTTTAAAGCTTTCATTACACCCGAGCAACTCCGGGCTATATTGTAGTTAAGGATAAAAAGAAAGTAGTGAATAGCCATGTAATTGGATGGCAGAACCAGCACTGGATGGGATAGTACGGAGATTAACTTTGCTCATAGCTACGAAGGGTAGAAAGATATGAGGAGTCATTTACACGAAGGACATCAAAAGCACGGGGGGCAGGGATAGGAGAAACACTTTGCCGAGCGCTAAGAAAAGTTAAAAGTTGTGGAGAAGAAGCGGACGAGAACAGCTTAGATCCACAAAAGATGAGACATTTGAGAATGCCATGTAAAGAGCTACGATGGGTAGGAAGTTGTGGAGAGACATGTAAATGAATTGCAGAACAGGGACATGTTGGTATAGCAATGGGACAAATATTGATTAGAGCTAACAAATGTCAAAAGTTGTGCACTTCCATGCAAATTAAAGTCAGAACAGGGACAATCAGTTATGGTAACGGGAGAATAATAGCCTAGATCTATAAATAACAGGACAGCGGCTGAGAGGGATTGTGATGCGACATACATAGGTAAGAGTTACGAACAGTAGGAAATTGTGGAGAGCTATGTAAATGGATGGCAAAACAGGGATTTGAAGTGATAGCAAGGGGACTTACTTTGCTTAGAACTACAAAAGATAGGATGTTGTGGAGAGTGATATACTGAATAGCAGAACAAGGATTTGGAGGATTGTAAGGGGATAAACATTGCTTTCTAACTAGGAAGTGTAGGGCATCCATGTAAATGAATGGAAGAACATAGACTTGGAGTGATAGTAAGAGGACAAAAAAAGCATTGATTTACAAAGGGTAGAACATTGTAGAGAGCCATGTAAATGGCTACCAGAACATGAACTGAGAGTGATAGTAAGGTAACTAACTTTGCTTATAACTACGAAGGGTAGGAAGATGTGGAGAGTCATGTAAATGAATGACAGAAAAGGGACAGGAAGAATAGTAAGGGGAAATACTTTACTTAGAGCTAGAAAGGGTTAGAAGTTGTGGAGAGCCATGTAACTGAATGGTAGAATAGGGACAGGGTGATATATTAACGGGACAAACATTGTTTAGAGATACGAAGTGTAGGAAGTTATGGAGATCCTTGTAAATGGATGGCAGAATAGGTACTGAGAGGGATTGTAATGGGACACATTTAGGCTAAAGTTACGAAGAATAGGATGTTGTGGAGAGCCATGAAATTGAATGGCAGAACGGAAATTGGAGCAGTGTAAAAGGATAAGCATTACTTATAACTACCACGAGTAGGAAGATGTATTGAGCAATATGAATGGATGGAAGAACAGAGACGGCAGTGATTGTAAGTGGAGACACATAGGTTAGATTTACGATGGGTAGGAAGTTGTGGAGAGCCATGTAACTGAATGGTAGAATAGGGACAGGGTGATATATTAACGGGACAAACATTGTTTAGAGATACGAAGTGTAGGAAGTTATGGAGATCCTTGTAAATGGATGGCAGAATAGGTACTGAGAGGGATTGTAATGGGACACATTTAGGCTAAAGTTACGAAGAATAGGATGTTGTGGAGAGCCATGAAATTGAATGGCAGAACGGAAATTGGAGCAGTGTAAAAGGATAAGCATTACTTATAACTACCATGAGTAGGAAGATGTATTGAGCAATATGAATGGATGGAAGAACAGAGACGGCAGTGATTGTAAGTGGAGACACATAGGTTAGATTTACGATGGGTAGGAAGTTGTGGAGAGCCATGTAAATGAATAGAATAACAGGGTCTGGTTGTGAATGTAAGCAGACAAACGTTGCTTAGGGCTACGAAGGATAGGATGTTGTGGAGACTCATGAAAATGAATGCCAGACCAGGAACTGGGTGTGATAGTAAGGGGATAAATATAGCTTAGAGCTACGAACGGTAGGAAGTTGTGACGTCCTATGGCCGAACAGGGATTGTGTGGGATAATAAATGGACACTCTTTGCTTAGAGACGGGAAGGATAGGAAGTTGTGAAGAGCCATGTAAATGAATAGCAGAACAAGAACACTTAAGGAACAAACTTTTCTTAAAGCTACGAAGATTAGAAATTTGTGGAATGCCATCCAAATGAAGAGCAAAACAGGGTCTGGGAGGGATAGTATGGGGACAATTTTTGCTTATTTTTCTACTGTGGGTAGAAAGTGAAAGTAAGGTTCAAACTTTGTTCAGAGTTAGGGAGAGTAGAAAGTTCTGGAAAGCCATATAAATGAACAGTAGAAGTGATAGTAAGGGAACCAACTTTGCTTCGAGCTACTATGGATTGAGCGTTGTTAAGACCCATGTCAAATGATGGCAGAACAGTGACTGAGGTATAGTAAAGGAACAAATGCTTTTTGCTAAAAGTAGTAGAAAATCTTGAAGAGCCATGCAAATGGATGGCAGAACAAGGAACATGAGTGACAGTAAGTGGACAAACTTTGCTTAGGATAGTAGAACAGTGACTGGGAGTAAGAGAACAGAGTTAAGAAACGTAGCAAGTTCTGGAGAATAAAGAACTTTTTTGCATGTTATTATTATTACATGTATATGTTTCTGTACAATTGTCTCGGTTGCGTGAGAGTGATGTGGGTGGAGGAAAGATGCACTTAAAATGTTTATAGATGGACACATACGCCAGAAGAAAGTTTTGTAATGTTTCAAATGTTCATTGGATCACACAAGTAGATATCTCGACGGGGCTATAATCGACATCAAAGGCAGCCGACTTGAAAGGCAATAGCAGGCGAAGATGATTGACAAATGTGCATGGCCATAGATCGCACAAGCAAAAATCCGAGATGGCAAAAATGCTTGGGAATTGTTGGTTTATTTTGGGTTAATTTTGAACTCTCCTCTGTCCTCTTCAAACTCTACAACTACTGCCTCTCTGCTTCTTGCTTCCTTGCCTGCTGGATATCCTTCTCTGGGGTTCTGTATTTAAGAACCCTGGAGAACCCTCAGACCTCTCCAATTATCGCCCTATCAGCTACCTTCCGATTTTTGGCAAAATGTTCGAGGCCATTATTATTATTCAACATCTCACAGCCTATGTCCTCTTCTCTGATAAACAGTATGGTTTCCGATTCACAAGGTCTACTGCTGATATGTTAACGACCATTACAGAGTATATATATACTAGGCTCTCGATAAAAACGGCGAAGCTCCAGCTATTGCAATAGATATCTCCAAAGAGTCTGGCATGCTGACCTTCTACGCAAGCTACATGGTTATGGTATAACTGGACGATTATTGGAACTAATCCAGTTTTTCCTTTCAAATCGCGTAATGTAGGTAGTATTGAATGCGCATGCTACCAGATACTATCATACGAACGTGGGTGTCTCTCAAGGTTCTATTCTAGGTCCTACGCTTTTTCTGATGTTCATCAACGATCTCTCTGATGTAATTAGATCCCAAGTAAGCATTTATGCTGACGACATAAAAATTTACTCCCGCCTCGAGAAGAAATCTGCTGATGAAGAAAAAGAAAATTTTGCTGCTGATCTAGGAAAGGACCTTCAATTTGTGGTGGACTGGCGTAAGAAATGGCTCGAAAATGTTAATGCTTCCAAAACGAAGCGGCGACCATTTAACCACCACAGACAACCGCTTCTACCCACCACCACCATCAGAATTAATCAAGCTAGTCTGCACCTCCTAGATCTAAATCTATCAGCTGACCTCAAGTGGAATGACTACATTGATTCCACAGTTAAATCTACTGCTCGGAAGTTTGTTTCCCTTTGTAGGGCTATGAAGTTTTTCTCGTCTAAATCTATCTTACACATATATAAATCTATCATCCGTTCGTGTATTGAATACTGCTTTTACATCTGGTCAGGTATCTTTGCTATTCCTTTCGGGCTTCTTGACAAAATCTAGCGAAAAATCTGTAATGTAATTGATCCCGACCTGGTAGCTCAACTCTAGTCATTTTCTCACTGACGTAATGTGGCTTCCCTCTGTCTCTTCTACAAATACTTTTACAACATCTGCTCTGACAAGCTTACTCCCATTTGCATGAATTTAATCGAGCTACTAGACTAGTAACTAGGTTCCACCCGTTTACAGTGAAACGAATTAAATGTAACCGTAAGTTCTACTTTTTTGCTTGCATTTCCCACCTGTGGAATTCCCTTCCGTATACTTGCTTCCTTGAAAACCACAATCTCCAAGAATTTAAATACAAAGCCAATTTGGTATCTCTTTCTTTTTGACTCACATCCGTTCCCTGACAATTCATGTCTTTTTTACACTTCACTCCACTCTCATACAGCCCTCTTCACACCTGTATTCTCATTCTGTTCTTACTCATTCTTTGACTCTTCTGTAACTTGTTCTTCTTTCTCATCACTCACCTCTTCTGTATCCCCCTGCGAACCAGTGGCAGCTCTGCCTTATTTGAGGAGAAATCATTAAAAAATTAGATATATGTATAGGGTTTTCTGGTCTAGCACAGAACGCAGAAAGAACGCAGAGAAGAGAGAAGACTACTCTCGCTGGTTAATGACTCCCGACAACTCCTACGTGTGCACGATTCTCTCTGATTATATCCTACTCTCCACACAGCCGCCAGTGACAAAGAATATAAATATAAGTTTATATCTTTATATATACACTACCAGTCATAATTATTAGACCACCCCAATTTTTTTTTCTCAAAGAAATGATGTATTTCATACTATTTTTAGTATTTATTGCTAAATGAAAATAGAATGGTTCTTTTATTATTACTTTGCAAAATTTTACAAGGCAAAGAAGCAAAGATGAACACATCATTCTTTCATTGATGAAACTGCAATATAGGTCATTATTAAATATTTATAACTACATTTGATGAACATGTTATTGTGCAATATTAACAAAAGAACCATTCTATCTTCATTTACAATTATTCGCTTAACAATAAATACTAAAAAATAGTATGAAATACATAATTTTTTTAAACACTGGGGTGGCCTAATAATTATGGCGGTAGTGTACGTGTTCTGTGTTACTCCTTGTTTGTCAAGACGACTGTGTTTTTTTTTTTCGGCAACAGAGGCTGTATATTACAATGGGTGATCATGACGCTGGTCATTTTCCTGTACGTTTTAGCACTTTGCTCGGGTGTAATGAAAGCTTTAAAACTAATCCATGGTCCTGGAGCTCAGACTTTTTGGACGTTTGCACGAAAGACTAAAAAGCAATAGTTTTTTCCAGTTAAAGCGAAACCGTAGACTGAAAAAAAAATCAATGGATGTAAGTCCAATTTTGATTTCCTGGTATCGATATCAAATAAGTTTTTTTCGTCTTAAACTGAATTTTGAAGACTAAATAAGTTCTCTGAGTAAGTGATATCATGGCTGAAACTAAGAACTACAGTTATACCTACTTAGAGCCAAACCCGAAGCAAAAACTAAAATAAAAGAGCTGAAAAACTGATTTTGATCAGACCCGGTATCTTGCCATTTATATATATATATTATCGATTTTCTGCACTATTATAAGAACTGCAACCTTGAAACTTCTGAATATCGTTTCTTATGTCTTTGTCTATGAGTGTATCAAATTTGATTAAAATCAGACCACTACTTCTATACCCCGATTTTTTCGATTTTCGATATTTATCGGGTGTACCTCGACACAAAACCTAGCTAAGAACACTTGCAGACGTTTATAGTACAACTGCGTAGATTTTCAAGAAAATCGGTTCAGCCGTTTCGGAGTCTATAGGTAACGGACGGGGACACACACAGAGACAAAGTTCTATTTATAAATAAGTTTAGATATCTATTCAGAACGTAGGTGATGGTGACGTCTCTCCTCAACATCTTGTTCATTGTAGCCTTTAGTAAGTTTTATCCTTTTACTATCTCTACTAATTTCTCTTCTGGCAATCATTTACACAATTTCATTCTTCTTGTTACTGTCGTATTTCTTCAGGACGTGGGTCTCTTCAACTTCCTGTTCTTTGTAGCTCTTAGTAAATTTTTCTTTTTCTTATCTCTCCTGATTCCTGTTCTTTCCACCATTTACACAAGCGTTTTCTTTTTTTTTATTTGCCGTGTTCCTAAAGAACTTGAGGGTTAATTTACTCCTTAAGGATCAGTTGTTTGTAGCTTTTAGTAAGTTTTGTTTTTATGTTATATCTTCTCATTCCTGCTCTGTCAACCATTTACACAAGCTCCTTATGTACGTTACTCGCTGCTTTCCCCTGCCCATCTTACATTCAATATGTTCTTTGAGTGTCTAATTTTTCTATCCCTGTACTCATTATATTCTCTTTAAAAATATTAGCTTTTACGTTCTGATTCAAAATATAAGTATTCATTTTTGTTTTCGATGTATCCCTAAAACTTTATCTTTGTTCCCAAGTTCAATCTATGGAATTCTCAGTCTCCGTCTGTATAAACACATTCCTGCTGTCTCAAGTCTCTTCATTAGAGAAAAGATTGTGCAGCATTCACTGTTATATATGAGGATCAATATTTCATAACAGTTCAGTGCCCTTTGTAAAGAAATTTTCTAGTTTCTTAATACTTTGTTTAGCTTCTTCCGATTTATTATTAATGGGATCATTAACATTTATTTATTATTTTTCATAAACTGTTTTCTTTTGATTTCCGAATTTCACATATAATTTTATTTTAAATCTAAACGTATTATGTTAAAAAAAACTGCGTATAATAAGAAGGAAACCTTATTTATTCCATTCCTTAATCAAATATTAATTGCCTGTAATTCTCTTAATTATCTTAATGTCTGATGAGTTTGGTTCCTTCCATAAATTACCAGTAAACTTTTTTAAATTTATTTTCTTTAGGCGAGTAAACAAACGGAAAGCTGATGTGAAGCATTTTATCCAAAGATAAGAGATTATCAAATAAAATGTAAGAGGACCGAGGTCTTGGGTTAGGTGACATAAACTTTAAATCTTAATGCCTTCAACTGTCTCTCATCCACTTACTGCATACTTTTGAAATTAGCCCAGTAGGCGGAGTGGAACTTGTCATTCAACTCTAATATCTCGCAGTGGGAGGAGGTGGTTGCGTTAATAAACGAGATTTCCGGTTTGATTTGTTTTTCATGGCTTTCTGGTGTTTTTATTTTGCTTTTAACTGAATCCTGAAAAAAATTCTTTGGGATAAGCAAAAAAAACGAAACGAAAGTCGTTGAAAGAAATATTGGGAGAGTGCTGAAAAAATGAAAAATATGCCAACTGAGAAAAGAAGAAGAAGAAGAAGAAGAAGAAGAAGAAGAAGAAGAAGAAGAAGAAGAAAGAGGGTGTGAAGAATAAAGAAGAGGGAAGAGAAAGAAAGTAACAATGAACATGAAGCTGAAAAAAGAGGAAGTCGAAGAAGAGGAAAAAAGAAGTAAAAATGATGAAAGGAGATGAAATAGAAAAATAAGAGGAACAGAAGAAGGATAAGAAGAGAAAGGAAATAAAATATTAAAAAAAAAAAAGAAGAAGTAAGTGAATAAGTAAAAAGATGAAAAAGTGTATATCGAGAAAATGTTTTAGGAAGACAAAGAAGAAAAAAGAATGAGAAAAAAATGAAAAGAGCAAGCAAGAACAGATTAAAAAAGTTGATGGAGAAGAAGAAAAATGAAGAAAGAAAAAGTAAAAAAAGAAGAAAAGAGAAACAGAAAAAGGAGGGGCAGAAAGAAAAAATAAAGAAAAAAACGAATGAGAAATGAAAAAACGTAAGAATAAAAATAATTAAGAAGAAATAATGATAATAATAATAAGAAAACAACGAAGAAAAAGAAAACAAAAAAGAAAATAAAGCAGTGTGACAGAAAAAAAGAGTTAATGTATTAAAGCTAAATGAAAAGAAAAAAAAGTAATAGCGGAGAGACGAAGACGACATGAAAATAGCAATAAAGAAATGCAGGTCACGTGCTGATGTCGCAATCATTATTCCAGTACGATTTTTCGTTTTGTTTCTCTTCATCTTAACAGCGCAAGAACAAGATCGATGATAATGTTTTGCCTTATTGCTGATGTGCGTCGTGGCGCATTGGATATCGGCGCGGAACGAGAAATCGGGGCAGCTGAGTTCGAATTCCAGCTGAATTCATTGCATTCACTTACGCGCAAATACCCTTGGGAAAAGTATTAATCCGTGTATTCCTTCCAGTTATTGGTCAAATAACAGGACAGATTGGGTTCTACAGCCTTGGTCGGTAACCAGTCTACTGCAGAAAGCAATGGCAACCTACTGTGGGATAATCTTCTGCCCAGTCAGTCATGTCTCTTTCGAGACATGATCGCCCAAGCGTGTATCACGTATGGCAGTTGACTGACTTATTGCTGAAATAGTCATTTTCCCAACGGCGTCAGTGGTCGGTGTCCCAATATCATTCTAGTTCAGAATTTTCTAGGCAATTCTTGGAAGACTGGCGGAGCGCAATATATTTACAACCACACCATATTTAGTTTTAGGCTAAGAAGGAATAACAATAATAAGAACAAGAATATTCAAAGACCGCAAACTTCCGACAAGAGAATACCGATATCATCTTAGTGATTAGAAAGAGATGATTGCACTGGTCAACTCATTTTTCTGGCGCATGGTATTCCAATGCATTTTACCTAACTGGGATGCTGAACCAAAATTTGACATCATTTTTTTACCTATCGCATCATGTTTTTTAGTTATAAAATCTTGTATTTTTGCAGGATATGAAGATTATACTTGTTGTGGATCCCGGGAATAGGAGCCGCACAAATGAATGAACAACGACCAATAATTGAGATAGAAAATAAATGTATTAACGTAAGGATACAGACTTGAATGAAGATTAGTCGTCCAGGAATGCGGTTTAGTTAAAAGTATATGTACAAGTCTCCGGAAGTGAAGCCGTAGTATATTGAGTTCGTCCGCGTCGGAAGCAGACGGGTACTGCGTAATAATCATCTCGATGAGTAGAGCAATGAGCTACTATGAACTACTATGTACTGACTGTTAATCTCTGTCTGAACTCTCGTATTCTCCAGTTAATTCTCCGTGAAACCTCGGTATCCTCCAGTCTCGCTTCTATAGTAGTAGCATAAGTATACTTTGGACGAGTCCATCTTTATGAAAAGGGAGAACCCCACAACAGTCAGTCAGTCAGTCAGTTAAGTGCCATACGTGTTACACGCTTGGGCGATCATGTCTTGAAAGAGACATGACTGACTGGGCAGAAGATTATCCCGCAGTAGGTTGCCATTGCTTTCTGCGGTAGACTGGTTGCCGACCAAGGCTATAGAACCAAATCTGTCCTGTTATTTAACCCATAACTGGAAGGAAGAGACGTATTAGTACCTTTCCCAAGGGTATTTGCGCGTAAGTGAATGCAATGAATTCAACTGGAATTCGAAATCGGTTCCCCGATTTCTCGTTCCGAGCCGATATCCACTGGACCAAACGCACAGCCAGTACTCATAATTAAAAACAGAAAATAATTTTTTATTTGTTTACAACAAATTACAAGTGTAAATGTGATGCATATTTTTTACTATGCAAGAATTAAGTATGATAATAACAATCGTACAGCAATAATCTGACGTCGTGTTTGATTCTCATCTACCTTGCTAAGGTGCTTCCATTATTTTAATGTATTAATGAAACCGTTCACCTTGATCATCGCTCACATCACGCAGGTTCTCTAGAAAATTGTTCAAGTGACTGTGTAAATAATGTATCTTGATACTCATTATGCACCCAAAGGCTTGCAAACTCATTTTGCAAACTCATTAGTAGCTCTTTTATAATATCTTTGTAGTTGTCAGCTTTCCTGTTCTTAAGAAAATTATGCACCACACCAGAAAATGCATTCCTAGCTCTGGTTTCTTCCACATTCTTTGTTGCAACAAAGTGTGGACCCCTGAGAAGATTTTTTTTATTTCAGGTCCATCAAATATTCCTGCATTTTTTTTTCAAGCTGGAAAAATTGAACACATATAATTGAAGCAATCTTCATTGTCATCAAAAGCTTTGACAAATTGCTTCATTACACCAAGTTTTACATGCAGTGGGGGAAAGACATTTTTTCTATCAACCAGAGGCTCATTAAGTTGTTTTATCATCAGGCATCAAACCGTTCCTTGGTGGCCATTCCTACTTTACCCAGTAATCCACTGTAGCCCTACTATTCCGGAAGCACAAAAATAGGGGTACTTTGTGTAATCAACCTACTGACCAAAAAGAAAATTCACCATTTTCAGATCTACACGATTACCCATTCATGAACATGGTATTTCAACCTCTCCAGAAGAATCCTGATGTTAGCATACTATTTATTTATTTTTGCAGAATGTCCTATTGCGATTAAGCCATACATATTTCCATTATGAAGTAAAACACTGTTATAGTGGAACATCCTCTCATCCCTCGAGAATAGAATGCTCTACTTTATAAAAGACGGTAACGAGCGTTACAAATGAAAAAGGTCCTAGGTTTTCGCCTTCGGCGGAACCACGACTGGGGAAAAATAGAGATTTTTGGGCCCGGCTATATGGCCGGGAATACCCACTATAAAATGACCATGTGTCACATCTGGCCTTGCGTGGGAAGGCTAGTAAATACAAAAAGGTCTTAGGCATTCGCCTGACTGCTCTATGACACTGTCAGCTCTCTGCTTTCGAGTAGAGGGCGCTCTCTACTTCCGAGCAGAGAGCACAAACCCAATCGTGGTTCTGCCGAAGGGGAGAACCACGACTGGGGAAAAATAGACAGACATTTTTTGGCCCGGCTATATGGCCGGAAATACCCACTATAAAATGACCATGTGTCACATCTGGCCTTGCGTGGGAAGGTTAGTAAATACGAAAAGGTCTTAGGTGAAGGCATTCACTATTCGCTGGTCGATTCCGCTCTAACCCGTGGCTTGTCTATATGCGTATTATTGTTAATTGTACCTTAGTACAATAAATCTGTATTTCTTATTTCTGGTGTGGAGTTCCATTCTTCAACTGATCTTTGTATACTGTATTCCTTTTCGGGATATATCAAACACATTTCAAGCTTCTTTTCTAACTGTCAATAAAAAAATCTTTACTTACTGCAGATTGTAATAGAAATTTGAAGAGCCTCAAAAAACTATCAAAATATCAGGATCTTGAAGTGGTAATCTCAAAGAATTATGGCACATGAAGACAACAATGATTCCAGATGTAGTAGAAGCTCTCGGATTGAATGGAAATGGTCTGCTAGGCTCAGTGCAGGGATTTCCTGGTAGCCCATGATTTAAAGAAGTACAAAAAAGATACTCACAAGTGCAGCTCACATTACGAAGAGCTTTGCCTTTGTAAAATATGTGTGATAGTAATTGTATTTATTTATTTGACAAAAATGATTAGTGAAAAATGGCAAGAAGCCATTTCTGACCTTAAGTCGCTGGTTTGGACTCGAAAAAATATGTATACAACAGAAATTAAGTAATAATAATAATAATAATAATAATAATAATAATAATAATAGCACAAACATATCAGTGGCCGAATAGTCAGTTGAGTGTCATACGTGATACACGCTTGAGCGATCATGTCTGGAAAGAGACATGATTGACCGGGCAGAATATTTTCCCATGGTAGCTGAACATTTAATTTCTGGGGTAGACTGGTTGCCAACCAAGGCTATAGAATCCAATCTGTCTTGCTAGTAGAAGAAGAGATGGATTAATACCTTTCCAAAGGGTACTGCGCGTAAGTGAATACAATGAATTCGATTGAAATTTGAACTCAGCTCTCCAATTTCTCGTTCTGTGCCGATATCTACAGCACCACTACGGCCAAAAGTAGAGACGGAGGCATTTATAATGGCTACAGAGAATCAAAAGTTAATGATCAATTATTAAAGAAACAAGAAAAATTGTTTTAGTATGTACGAACATATTTAGACTGTTAACCATTTAGCTTCTTGTCTAGACTTTACCTCAAAGGGATACAGATATCGACACAATACAATTAAGCGGTATATGTCAATATATGTCAATTTTACTGTGCAGCACGTACTGAAATATGATATGAACAATACTCTGAACCAATCACAGAAAGTTTTAGGGATTTGACCATTCATACTAACAGTCAGTTGAGTGCCATACGTTATACACACTTGGGCGATCATGTCTCGAAAGAGACATGACTGACTGGGCAGAAGATTATCCCGCAGTAGGTTGCCATTGCTTTCTGCGGTAGACTGGTTGCCGACCAAGGCTACAGAACCCAATCTGTCCTATTATTTATCCCATAACTGGAGGAAAGAGACGGATTAATACCTTTCCCAAGGGTGTTTGCGCGTAAGTGAATGCAAGGAATACGAGTGGAATTCGAACTCGGCTTCCCGATTTCTCGTTCCGAGCCGATATCCACTGCACCACGACGCACATACTGACAGATATATAAAAAACATTGTCATCAGATAAACATATATTTGTTAAAGAATGTGACAGAATAAGTAAATATAAGGATCTTGAAGTTTAAAATACTAGATTTTTTGTAACACGTTAACGCGTGTTGAATCCTTAAAATATTTAGTATTGTTGAATTTATTGCTAACATTGTTTAATCGATATATACATGCTCTTCATTTCGTTCAAATTCGCAAACGAATCGACGAAATTCTAATAAGCTGATTTATTTGGAAATATACTTTGTCAAAAACACTATTTTCATGTTTAATAATTTCTTTAATTTAATTTTATAGGACTTCATGGTAGACACTAATTTTAAAGAAAATTTCTTTTTTCCTTTTTTTTTTAAACGAAGAATATATTTTTAAGATGTTTTACTCTTGAGCATTCAGCATACAACTGGCCATGCATAAATATTTTTTTCTTGGGCTAAATACCCATATTTTGAAGTATTTGGTCTTAGATTTGTTTATAGTTCTTGCAAACACAAGGCGAGCTGGAAACTGGATTCTTGTATATAAAAATTTAAAGAAAAGATATACACCCACCCCCAAAGAACAAACAAACAAAAAAAAACAATATTGCGTTTTTACTAAGTAAGTATTTATTTTAATCATTAAAGTGTTTTGAAAATAGTTGGAGTATTTTATATGTTAAATAAAACATTTAATTTTCCCCCCAAAATAAATGAAAATTTATTGCACTTAGCTAAGCATCCTTGAAAAACCAACTGTACATTGTATCCTCTTACCCGTTTTCACTGCTCCCCAAAATCTGGTTTCAATCGGTCAATCTATTTTAGAGAGTATGACGGACGGACTAATAGAAGTTACAGAATTTTATAAGTAGGTTGACACATAATATCAGGGAACTGTTCTTACATACAGAAAATGCTACACAGAGATTCGAAAGCGAATTGGCATGGCAAAGGATGCGTTCCAGAAGTTGAGTAGAGTATTAAGAGACAGTAAGTTTCGCTAGAAACAAAGAAAATAGTACTGGATTTCTATGTGATGTCAGTTCTTCAATATGACAGTGAATGCTGGACAATATCATCAAAGATGAAGAAAATATTTGAAGCAATTAAGGATGCTGCGGATATTATGGATTAAGCATGTGAGTAATGATGAGGTTTTGGAAAAGATGTAACAAAAAGCAAATTAATACTGAGCATCAAGAAGAGACAGCTAAAAACCTGGGACATGCAATGAGGAAGGAAGGATTGGAGAACCTGATACTAACAGGCCAGATAGAGGGTAACAGAGACAGATGAAAGCAGCGGATAACATATTTGAAGGGCCTAATCAGGTGGATGACAGAACGAGGGTTGTGTGATTTAACAGGAGAAAGTGTGCTAAGAGCAACCCGGACAGGAAAACATGGAAAGCTATGATCGCCTACGTCCTGAAAGAACAAGGCAAATAAAAGAAGACACATAATAATAACTGACGTACCAGTAATAATGAGAGCACTGGCTACTATAAAGAATGGTAAAGGCAATAATATTTAAGAGATCTCTTGTTTCTCCTGTTAACAAAAGATTCTTAAATAGAAGTATTATGTACAACATTCAGATGTTAAGGGGAATTAAATCAGCATAAAATAAACTATAAACGCTGTACAAGTTAAGAATGACTTAACATTAGAATTTGTTCAAACAGAATTCATTTCTTTATGACTTGCATTAATCTCGGTCTTAGGTAACGACACAGTAATTGTACTGCATTGAACAGAAAACAAAAGAAAATTGAAAAATATAATAATATTAGTATTAATAATAATAAACGTAACTCTTTCGTTATTTGACGAAACTCTTCTTTTATTTTTTAACACTTAAAAGAAGAACGCGATTTAAGAAATGCAAAAAAAAAAAAAAAGGAAAAAACTCATTGTTAGACAATGTTAAAAAAATATGAATTAATTCTTCTTCGTGAATAATCAACTAACAGGCAATTCCATGATAAGCAAGATCACAATAATGCACTTTTCAGTTGAGGCATTTCATTCGTTTTACGCACTCATTTCTAGTATTTCGCTTTTCATTAAAAGACAAGCAACATTTGTACAAAGACTTATAGGTTTTTGTAGATTCATATATTTTACACTTCAAAATTCTTTTAAATATAAGTTGAAAAAGACAGAGATAATGTCGAAATACAGTCTTTGACTGACTATACAAAGGAGAGGGAATTGTAGAGTTGTGATCGTCACCGTCCTGAAGGGTCATGGCAATTAAAGGAGACTGCATTGAGCAGAGATTGCTTAATGTTATGCCTTTATACGAAAGAGAAGAAATTGTAGAAATCCATTATTGTCAATATCCTGAAGGTACATGGCATATAGAAGAAAAGGAAGAGAGTCATTATCTTCGACGTCCTGAAGGGACACTGCAAGTAGGAGAAAAAGAAGAGAGCCATGATCTTCAACGTCCTGAAGGGACACGGCATATAGAAGAAAAAGAAGAGAGCCATGATCTTCAGTGTCTTGAAGGGACACGGCATATAGAAGAAAAAGAAGAGAGCCATGATCTTCAACGTCCTGAAGGGACACGGCATATAGAAGAAAAAGAAGAGAACCGTGATCTTCAGCGTCCTGAAGGGACACGGCATATAGAAGAAAAAGAAGAGAGCCGTGATCTTCAATGTCCTGAAGGGACACGGCATATAGAAGAAAAAGAAGAGAGCCATGATCTTCAACGTCCTGAAGGGACACGGCATATAGAAGAAAAAGAAGAGAGCCATGATCTTCAGCGTCCTGAAGGGACACGGCACATAGAAGAAAAAGAAGAGAGCCGTGATCTTCAATATCCTGAAGGGACACGGCATATAGAAGAAAAAGAAGAGAGCCATGATCTTCAACGTCCTGAAGGAACACGACACATAGAAGAAAAAGAAGAGAACCGTGATCTTCAGCGTCCTGAAGGGACACGGCACATTGAAGAAAAAGAAGAGAGCCGTGATCTTCAACGTCCTGAAGGGACACGGCATATAGAAGAAAAAGAAGAGAGCCATGATCTTCAACGTCCTGAAGGGACACGGCATATAGAAGAAAAAGAAGAGAACCGTGATCTTCAGCGTCCTGAAGGGACACGGCACATAGAAGAAAAAGAAGAGAGCCGTGATCTTCAACGTCCTGAAGGGACACGGCATATAGAAGAAAAAGAAGAGAACCGTGATCTTCAGCGTCCTGAAGGGACACGGCACATAGAAGAAAAAGAAGAGAGCCGTGATCTTCAACGTCCTGAAGGGACACGGCACATAGAAGAAAAAGAAGAGAGCCGTGATCTTCAACGTCCTGAAGGGACACGGCATATAGAAGAAAAAGAAGAGAGACATGATCTTCAACGTCCTGAAGGGACACGGCATATAGAAGAAAAAGAAGAGAACCGTGATCTTCAGCGTCCTGAAGGGACACGGCACATAGAAGAAAAAGAAGAGAGCCGTGATCTTCAACGTCCTGAAGGGACACGGCACATAGAAGAAAAAGAAGAGAGCCGTGATCTTCAACGTCCTGAAGGGACACGGCATATAGAAGAAAAAGAAGAGAGACATGATCTTCAACATCCTGAAGGGACACGGCATATGGAAGAAAAAGAAGAGAACCGTGATCTTCAGCGTCCTGAAGGGACACGGCACATAGAAGAAAAAGAAGAGAGCCGTGATCTTCAACGTCCTGAAGGGACACGGCACATAGAAGAAAAAGAAGAGAGCCGTGATCTTCAACGTCCTGAAGGGACACGGCATATAGAAGAAAAGAAGAGAGCCGTGATCTTCAGCGTCCTGAAGGGACACGGCACATAGAAGAAAAAGAAGAGATCCATGATCTTCAACGTCCTGAAGGGACACGGCATATAGAAGAAAAAGAAGAGAGACATGATCTTCAATGTCCTGAAGGGACACGGCATATAGAAGAAGATGACTACATTGATGATTGTTTGGTTAACGCCATATCTTTTAGAAGTATACAGTAATTACAACAGCATGTTGGGTTATGATTAACGGTGCCAACTCCGAAGTAGCAACTTTTTTGAATAATGACTTCAACCTCATGTATTAACGGAACAAGATCCTTGTATGTGTTTTCAAAATATGCTCTTTTATCTGAATAGCCTAATCTAAACATATTTGTTCCAAGAAAAATCCAGGAACTAGATAAGAATTAAAGATTACAAGTTAAACACAGAAAATTTAATAGAATATACATAAAAATAGCATGACTTATCATCTATGTAATATGAGAAAAAAGTCTTTCACTTTATTATAGAAGTATTCGGTACAGTCTTACTCAACGTTAAAACCTAATGATATAATCTTGTGCTAAAATGGATATGTTACAAACTGTAGTTCTAAAGAGCACTGAAAAAAAATTATGAATAGTGTCCAAGCAATAAAGGGACTGATAAAATTAAATAATGTGACCTATGGATAATTATCCTATTATAACTGAGCATGTCTCTCCGCTCACAAGTTTGCATGACCGTTAAGCTCTGCCAATATCTTATTATTATGGACTATTCCGTACAAATGATTCTACTTGGTTTCAGTGATAGATAGATGATTTTCTAAAAGCCGCTTAGATGTGGCACAAGACCGAAAGTGAGGGACACCCAGTGAGGATCGAACTTACTACTCATAATGTAATGATTCTAGCGAGACAAGCTTGCTAACCATTACACCACCCCGAAGTGTCCAGATAGATAGATAGATAGATAGATAGATAGATAGATAGATAGATAGATAGATAGATAGATAGATAGATAGATAGATAGATATTTATTTAGAGTTTTGTTTAATAGCATATCAACCTCTGTGGGTTATTTAATGCCTAAAAAGTGGGGTTTTAAAGTATTTTTTTAGTGTTTAGTTATAGTGAGAAGGTTGATTTAGTTAAATTTTCATAAAAATCTTTTATTTATTTTAGAAAACTGAAGATGTCTTCCAGTTTTGTATTAAAAAATGTATTGTTTGTAATATCTTTCCTTCAAAAATGTATATTTTTCTATAAAAGTATTTTATGCATATATTTCTATAAACGTCTATTTATATATTTTTTATAGTGTTTTGACCCCAATTTGGGCGTTAACTGTTTGCCCATAGCTGGGACCCTAACAGGTGCTACCGCTCCAGATCAGAGTAAACCTGGGAACAACAATAATTAAGAGGTGGTTCCATGCTCCTCGCAACCTCCTAATCAAAGGCCTTGCTGCCGGATGCAGTTTACTCTCATAACCAAGATAGATAGATAGATAGATAGATTGTACGAGGTCCGATCAAAACGTATCGGGACTGTTGCTATGGTAACGGTGATAAACTACACAGGGTGAAGCCGCTTAACACAGATTGACCTTGAACGCTGTCGCGCATACACACTAAGTTATAACGTTCTCGTTTCATTTCATTGTTTATAGCAGTGATTAGAAGGAAAATGTGTAGAGTGCGGTCGTTACTTCACACCACATAGGTTCCATCTTTTGCAGCAGCTTTTGGCTAAGTTCAACATTCCCCAGGGACGGCAAACACCATATTCTCCATTTGCGACTTCTCCCTCTTCAAAAATCAAACCCCACTTGAAAGGAATAATGTCTAAAGTTTTAGAAATTCAAGAGAATGTAACTAGGCAGCTCCTTGTTATCCCAGAAAAGGATTTCTAGTAATGCTTCCATCAACGAAAACGGTGCCAGATAAAGTATGGGGCTTTAGAAGGAGTCTACTTCGAAGGAGATTAAAATGTAGAATTGATATGTGCTGTAGTTTTTTTTAAGCGCCATTCCCTCTACTTTTTGATTAGACTTCGTATACCGACTCCAAATTTAGTCATAACTAAAATACAACCCTGATTATAGTTTTATTGCCCCGTGCTGCCATCATTTGATGTCTCATTATATCTGTAACCGTTCTAGTAAATGAGCTTTTACATAAAGGGGTTACATAAACATCAAGCAATAACAATGACGATATTAACAAATGTTAAGACTACCATCATCCTCATGGCTATACTTTCGATATTTGGTCCGTTAATCTACTACTACTACTACTACTACTACTACTACTACTACTACTAGCCTAATAATAATAATAATTATAGTGAGGATTCCAACAAAAATATGTTTTAAATCAACCATGACGCTTACACAAAATTAACTCGACTCTTTCAAGAATCATCACAGTTGGACTTCGGGAATTATTGTGCACCTTACCCCGCAATTTGTCTGAATCCGCATTTTTACTGCTTTTCTTACTGCCTTTTTTCAGCGGATATCCCATGCACAAATAAAACCTATCTTTGTCTTTCGATCATCTCTATGTTTCCATTCGAATTTCTCTTGCTTTTTATCCAGCAACGAAAGTTATCATGCTTTTATCTACGTGATACATATCTTTTGTAATCAGAGATTCCAACAAAATTTTTAAAAAAATTACATTTACCCTGTACAAGGCCTGAATGGTTTCAGTTTACAAATATTACTAATTAACCCATTGATGGAGAGAGAAGAGCTGAATTCATACATTAACCAAGGGCATTTGAGCAGAAGTGAATAAAACGAACCCGACTGGAATTGGAGCTCAGCTCTTCGTTTAACAATGCACAGCCATTATCCATAACACCACCTGCACATCCAAGCATACAGCACCTGGTATTCTCAAGTGGTCACCCATTGAGATACTGGTTAATAAGCTCGGCTGATTTTGTACGGTTATGTGGGGTAGATAATGGTAATTCCTAGACTTGAACAGATTATGATTGAAGTGATTGGGGAAGCATTCTCTTGGTTCGTAGGAAGAAGCTGCTCCGATGCAATATAAATAGAACGAGAGTGTTTCGCTACAATGTATGTGGTATGGATGGACTTAGCAATGAAGGTAAAAACTGTTTGAAATAAGGAATAAAGTTAGCCTGAGCACCTTCCATGGAAATAGCAATAGAGCAGCCATTAGTTTACGACGTTTCGTCTATGGGAAAGGTGTTGTAGGGTAAAAAATTATTAATTCCCTGCAAGAACGCAATCTATCTATCTATCTATCTATCTATCTATCTATCTATCTATCTATCTATCTATCTATCTATCTATCTATGCACCTCGACGTGGTGTAATGGTTAGCAAGCTTGTTACGCTAAAACGCATTACAAGTGAGTTCGATCCTCACCGGTTGCCCCATACCTTCGGCCTTGGGCTACATCTAAGCGACGCTTAGTAAATTATCTATCTATCTATCTATCTATCTATCTATCTATCTCAATTTGTTCATATATATCTACGTATGCTTATATCTATCCATCTTAGTGTAAGCATTATCTGTCATAGTCCATCTAATTTAACCAGTTCTTATCTATCTATCTATCTATCTATCTATCTATCTATCTATCTATCTATCTATCTATCCCAGTATGTTCACTATCTATCTATCTATCTATCTATCTATCTATCTATCTATCTATGTTAAGTAAAATAAAATACAAACGAAAAAAATAACAAATACAATAATAGCACAATATCAAAATAAAATCAGTAATAATATTAGGTTGTTCGGAAAATAAGCATAAATCTGTTATGTTTCTCTAATATATAATTATAATAGTTGTATAAAATATATTACTTATTCAAAATGATTAAAGCGTCCTCTTTGTGAATTTTGTATAAATCTGCTTCTGCAGTGTCAACATTGGTCAGGTGCTGTCATGATGACATTGCAGTGGGTCGCCGACTTAGGTTAGGAAACGTTGCCATATCCACCCCATCCCCCTGATCTCTCGCCCACAGATTACCACTTTTTTCAAACAGATTGACAATTTTTTAAGCCAAAAATCATTCCGTTGCAAATAAGATGCATAAACGGCATTTAAAAATTATATCGTAAAGGTGTTAATTATCTTTTAACTCGATGAAAAAAAGCATTATTTTTATTGTTTTAAACATTGTTTAAATACATTCATTCAGGAATAAGTTTTGATTCTAAATTCATATATTTTTAGAACAACTTAATAATACCTATTAATATGCGTACAATTATGTTGTTTAATTTATATCAAAGTGAGCAGAATTTTAGCTTTAAAACTGCTCACTAATTATCTCGCTCACTCTCTCTCTCTCTCTCTCTCTCTCTCTCTCTCTCTCTCTTTCTCTCTAGTCGCTATCTCGATGGGTGACTACTTGAGAATACCAGGTGCTGTATGCTGGGAAGAGCGGTTAGTGTAATGGATAATGGGTGGGACTTGTTAATCAGAGAGGTGAGTTTCAATTCCAGATGGGTTCATTGTATTCACTTACACACTAATACCCTTGGGAACGGTATGAATCTACTTTATTTTCCGCAGCTATAGGTTAATTAGTAAGATATTGAAACCATTACTCTTTTCCACACCCACCATAAAATTTTAAACAAAATATTTTTTTTTATTTTATTTTATTTTTTTTATAAGCGTTTCACCCCGAGCAAGGTATGTCACTGCCACTACTGTGCAGGGGGCTACGTAGAGTGGAGAAAGGCTGGTTAAATATAGGAAATAACAGAGGGTGGGTGATAGGCGGGTGAGGATACCGAGAATGAGGGTTGGGTAGATGAGAGTGTTGTGAGAATAGTTGGGAGTTAGTGTGATAGGAGGTGTCTATTGACCCTACATTTAAACACCTGGAGATTCTAACTGTCGGGAAAGCAGACTTGTGGAAGGGAGTTCCACAGGCGGGAAGCGCGAGAAAAGAAGCTGTTGGAGTAGAATTTACGGTTACATCTTATTTGTTTAACTGTAAAAGGGTGGGACCTAGTTGCTAATCTAGTATCTCGTGTAAATTCGTGCTTGGGCGGCACCAGTGATCTAAGCTCATCGGAGCAGAAGCCATGAAAGTACTTGTAGAAGAGGCACAGGGAAGCTACATCACGCCGGTGTGAGAGCGGCTGCAGCCAGTCTGCCAAGTCAGTATCAACCACGTTACAGATCCTCCTTTGTATTTAAATTTCATGATTAAATAACCCAAAGAGGTGTTGATAAGCCGCTAAATCATAACCAAATAAACAATCTTTCTCTCACCATCTGTCTATCTATCTATCTATCTATCTATCTATCTATCTATCTATCTATCTATCTATCTATCTAAGCTCATTCATTCATATCTATCTATCTATCTATCTATCTATCTATCTATCTATCTATCTATCTATCTATCTACACTACTGATCATAAATTTAAGACCACTTAAAAATCTTTAAAAATATTTTTTTTTTTACGGATAGATTTTAAACTCCTCCCACGTAAGGTTACCAATACTACAATCTAAAAGGTTATGGAAACAAAAAGCTACATTCCACACATTTTATTTAGAAATTTACATTTTTATAAAATGAGGCGATTTACACATGATCAAAATTATAAGACCAGAGACAAAAATTCTACAAATTGTACAAAAAGTGTATGAAAAGTGTATGAAAACATTCAACAACCAAATTTAATAATGAGTTCTACCTCCACTGCTTTTGATGACTTCAAAAATTCTGTCGGGCATGCTAGAAATAAGCGTTTCCATTAAGGTGCGGGGGATGTTGCTTCAGCTTCTGAAGATGGTTTCATGAAGTTATTTTTTGTTGAATATTGTTTGCCATTTTGATAAACATCTCTTGTCACCCATCCCCAAATATTTTCAATAGTTTTCAAATTCGGTGAGCATGCAGGATGTCCGAAGAGATGGACCCCATTTTCTTGTAAAAAGGTCAAGGTCCGTCTTGCAGCGTGGATTGCAGCATTATCCTGTTGAAATAACCATCCATCTCCACACAAATGATGGCCCTCCATCATCAAAGATGCTTTTTGTAGCATGCTAACATAACCAGCAACTGTCTGATGACCCTGCATCACCTGGAGCTCCATCGTTCCTCTGTAAGAAAAGGCACCCCATACCATTAGGGACCCTCTACCACTATGACGTGTGGTAATTTCAGGAGGCATGTTTTTGTTATGCCAATATCGTTGGAAGCCATCAAGGACAATCTAGATTGAATTTTTTCTCATCAGAAAACACGACTTTATTCCATTTCTCAATGTCCCATGTTTGGTGTTCACGACCAAACTTTAAGCGGTCCAACCTGTGATGTAGAAGCAGCTGAGGGGTTTGTTTACGCTTTTTATTTACCATGCCTTTTTGTCGTAAGTGTCGTCTGATGGTTACGGGACTGCAATCAGCATCTGTGATTGCCTTAATTTGACTAGAATAAAGTCCCCCATCTTTCATAACAACCCGTCTTACTCTCCTACTCAATGCAGGAGAAAATTCTTGGGGCCTACCGGAGGATTTTGCTTTTCCACTGTTCTTTAGAAAGTTGCAAATCATAGTTTTACTGCGATTTACCTTAGCTGCGATCGCCCGCTGTGACAAACCTTGCTTATGGAATTCTAGAATTCGAGAAGGCTCAACTTCGGTAAGTTTGCTTGCTTTAGGCATGGTAACACCTTTACGCAGTGATTGCTAATCTCTAACTGAACTAAAAATATTGGAATTGCCATAGATCTAACAATTTATACCCCTGGTCTTATAATTTTGATCATGTGTAAATCACCTCATTTTATAAAAATGTAAATTTCTAAATAAAATATTTGGAATGTAGCTTTTTGTTTCCATAACCTTTTAGATTGTAGTATTGGTAGCCTTAAGTGTGAGGCGTTTAAAATCTATCTGTAAAAAAAAAATTCTTTTTAAAGATTTTTAAGTGGTCTTAAATTTTTGATCGGGAGTCTATCTATCTATCTATCTATCTATCTATCTATCTATCTATCTATCTATCTATCTATCTCAGTCTGTTCATTTTCTTTCTTTCTTTCTTTCTTTCTTTCTATCTATCTATCTAATGACAATAATAACAAATATTGGCATACGTAGAATTAAGTTTTAACGTATGTCAAAATCAGCAGGGTAGTTAATAAATAACTACACTGAAAAACTCTCTCTCTCTCTCTCTCTCTCTATATATATATATATATATATATATATATATATACCTACCTACAAGATCTGCTACCTGGGAGCGTATGAAGGTATTTACATTTTATATGTTCTAAGTAGGTTTTAGACCCCAAACAATTAGGCCTATATCGGAATGATGGATTAATATTTATCCCTAATTCCAATGGGCCTTATACAAATAGAATACACAAAAAAATAATTAGAACCCTGCATTACCTCGGTTTTAAGGTTGAAGTTACTTCTAATCTTAAAATAGTAAACTATCTAGACATCACCCTTAATTTAAATGATGGATCCTACCAGCCATTTCTCAAAGAAAATAATCCCCCACCCACTTATATTAATATTTAATAACCACCCCCAAAATATTATAAAACAGATACCAATATAGTGAATAATAGAATCAACCAATTATCATCCAACATTAAAACTTTCAACGCAAGTAAAACTATTTACAATAAAGCCCTTCAAAAAAGCGGATATAAGAACAAATTAACATATAAGAAACCTAAAATAGAATCCGAACCAACCAAAACTAAAAATAAAGGAAACTGTAGAAAAAGAAATATAATTTGGTTTAACACCCCCTTATTGTAAATCAATATTGGTAAATAATTTCTCAAATTAATAGACAAAAATTTTAATAACATACTTTTCTTCGTTTCTCTTCCTTTTCCTTTTCTTTCACTCACTTTATTCCGGTTTCTTTACCCACGCATCTACTCAAGCAAAATTTTGAATTTTTATAATGTTAAAGATCGCCGATGAAGCGAATTCTATTCACCTAAATGATCACACGATCCTATAATTTCTTAACTTTTATAATTAATATATAATTTATATAATATATATATATATATATATATATATATATATATCAACCATCTGTTTCGCTGTTTCACAGTTCTTCAGCGCGGCTCGAATAACCGTTTGCCTAAAGCATATATATATGTATGTGTGTGTGTGTGTGTGTGTGTGTGTGTGTGTGTGTGGGCGCGAAGACGAATAGTTCGGACATTTGCTTTCTGACCATGCGACTCGGTTTCGAATCTTACCATGGTTGATTGTCAGGGTTGCAACTTCACGATTGTGTTGTTTCCTTTGGAAGCCGCCGATTATTGTGCTAGCAAGTCATCGTGAAAGTGTGTTTGAGCATACTAGCACTCTTAAAAATTGATCCATTTGATCTCTGTCTCTCTCAGTAAATTTCGCTCAACATAGACTTTTCAGCATAGGGTACTTGTGGGTTTAGCGAGCGTTTGTAATAAGGATTTGCTCAGAAACGAGTAGTCATTCATTATCATATATGTACAAGGTGTATAGCCCGGCTTTTGTTCGGGGTTTTTAATGGTTATGTTGGAATGATAAGGTTAAGTGCTTATTCGAAAAGCTCCAGTGGCAGGTTGCCGTGACGCGTAAGTTTAAAAAAATGGGAAGTGAGTATTTCTATTTGTAAAACGGGATTCATGCTTACTCAGTTTTGCCAATAAACGGGAATGATATATGTACAATTGGAAGAACGGGGGCGGGCGTTACAAGAGCCTGTAATGTGATGCGATGACGTTGTGACGCAAAAGAAGTGGTTGAATTGTCCCTGCAACGTTGGAGAGGTTGGCACCTTGTAGAAAACGTGAAATTGTTATGACATATGATAAGGTAAAAATTACAAAACAGACACGATTTTTGTTGGAATCCAACTAAACTTTTCGGAGAAATAAACGATCGCAAAAAGCAAGATTTTGCATTAATTTCTGCTGCACCCTGTGTATCAATTGAAATTTTTTTTTGCATATCACGGTATCAGAACATGATCTACCAGTGACTCGATGTTCGTTGAGTCTGAGTGAAGCGTCTTGGATAAATGCTTAAAAGTGCGCGAAAAACATCTCGAAATTATGTTTGTCGTTGATTTTTGACAAACCCTGTACATTGATTCAAAAAATTATTGTGTATATCAAATGTTTGGATTTTGGTCTACAAGTTATCCTATTTTGGTTAAATTCACATTTTGCGTATCGCAGAAGAGGAGTTCGTAATTTCTAAGCGTTTCTGTGATTTCCGCCGCACCCTGTTAATCGATTAGAAAAATTATTTCGTACCTTAAAGTTTCATGTCATGATCAACAAGGGACCCAATTTTAGTTGAAATCGGACTAAGGGTTTCGGAGGAGTAGGGTTCGTTAGAATGGAGACAACAAACACACAGACAGACATATCCATTTATATATATTTTGATAAATAGGACCGGCGCAAGGATCTCGTGTACCTACGCGAAACTATGATACGGGTCTAGAACACTACTACATCTCAATTTTCATAAAGTAGTATTCATACAAAATAAAATGTTTTTGTAACTTAATTATATACAATAACAGATCATAGGCAATATAGGCGAACAATTCAACTAGAAAAATCGACCGACCCTGTATATAAGCACAAGTCTCACCATCGAGCAATAAATAAACAGAAAGTGAAATAAATGAAATCAAGGCTTCAACTAGCACTTGGTAGTTCCTTGAAGAATACGATTGTTATAATTGCCTGAAGAAGACCTCGAAACAGCATAGTTGAAGAGTTTCAAAGAAGAAAGTTGAGAATCCTGTTTGGATTGCAATTGCACTAAGTGCTGTTCACTTACAGACTGTATTTTATTCAATCTTAAAGTCATTTAATACATTTGAGTATTGCCGAGTATTGTCTTGATTTTTAAAAACCAAAGTATACAGACGATTACTTTTTTCGAAAAAAAAAAAAAAAAAAGATAATTTGTGGTTGTAATTTGATAAGGAGACGTGGTTTGTAAACGAGAAGGATGTTTGTGACCATATTTCGTCGGCTGATATTTTCGTTGCTGTTACACTGGGTTGCTCAGTACGCAGGTGTCATTTGTTTCGAATTCACAATAAGGCCAGCCTGTCCTTAGCTTCCGCAACACAAACCGATATTTGAATTATTCAAAGGTTTTTAAAAAATCATAAAATGTACAAAATTCGCCTAGTGGATAAAAGCTTTTGCAAGTCTTGTGCAGAGTATAGAACGGATGTATTTTAGTTCATCTCACAAAAGAATTTATAAACACCCCCTCTTGCACGAAGCTTGGTCCAAGCTGGTGTTTACTTTCGTAGTTATGAATAAACGAATACTATTAGTGCATATAACTAGAATTTGATGATTTAACTATCAAAATTTGCATTTTTTTTCTTTATTAGTGCGATAAAAACAGGTCGGTTGAAAGAAGACGGTTTATAAACTCGGTAACTCCTTGTGACTTAGTGGCTTTATTTCTTTGCTTGGGGTGAAATGATAAAAAGAAACTTCCCGTAACTTTGGAAAAATGTAATCGTTTTTTTTTAATATATATATATATATATACAAATAATTATTCACCCATCAGTCAGTCAGTTAAGTGCCATACGTGATACACGCTTTGAGCGATCATGTCTCGAATGAGACATGACTGACTGGACAGAAGATTATCCTGCAGTAGGTTGCCGTTGCTTTCTGCGGTAGAGTGGTTGCCAACCAAGGGTATAGAACCCAATCTGTCCCATTATTTAACCTATAACTGGAGAGAAGAGACGGATTAAGGGTATTTATGCGTAAGTGAATGCAAGGAGTTCAACTGGAATTCGAACATGGCTCCCCGATTTGTCGTTCCGAGTTTATATCGACTGCACCACAACGCACATCGGATTCACCCATCATTGCTGTTAGAAAACACTATTAAATCATATCTAGTTGGCTTGAAGTCCCGTGTTCGGTTCCTGGGTCAGATAGTTGTTTTTCTTATATATATATAAACTAGCAGTATAGCCCGACGTTGCTCGGGTGTAATGAAAGCTTTAAAACTAATCCATGGTCCTGGAGCTCAGACTCAGCCTAAAGAATATTTGTGTGAAGTTCGGTGAGAATCGGATAAAAATTGTGGATTTGTATAAAGGACATACAGACAGATAAACAGAGTCACAAACATCTTGCCTTATATATATATATATATATATATATATATATATATATATATTATCAATTTTCTGCAATATTGTAAGAACTGCAACCTTGAAACTTCTGAATATCATTTCTTATGTCTTTGTCTATGAGTGTATCAAATTTGATTAAAATTGGACCACTCCTTCTATAACCCGATTTTTTCGATTATCGATTTTCGATATTTATCGGGGGTACCTCGACACAAAACCTAGCTAAGAACACTCGCAGACGCTTATAGTACAACTGTGTAAATTTTCAAGAAAATCGGTTCAGCCGTTTCGGAGTCTATAGGTAACGGACACACACACAGAGACACACACAGAGGCACAGAGACAAAGTTCTATTTATAAATAAGTTTAGATAATGATTCACCCATCATTGCTGTTTAAAAACACTGCAAAAGCTTATCTGTTTGGCTTCGTAACCCGGGTTCAATTCCTGGGCCAGATACCTTTGTAGGAAGGAAAACGGTATCATAAGGAAGAACGTAAAATAAAGGATATTTAAAAAGGCACGACACAAACACCTAATATAATAAATTGGAAAGAGAATATAAAATAAATTAAAATTAAAATAAAATACATTTAAATTAATTTTAAAATTAAATTAAAATGAAATAATATAAATAGATAATATAAAATAAACTTAAAAATAAAAAAAATACATTATAGCAATAATGTTGGGGATCACCTATTTTTACACATAAGAATGGACTCACCTGATGTGTACATATAATTCTGCCTATACAGAGAACGGCAGTAGTAGGAGCAATTGTAAGCAGCATTTGCAAAGTAGTTATAAAGAGCAGTTGTAGAGTCGCTTAGTTCGTCAGTAAGTTGGTGCATATTAAGTTGGAGTTGTTTGGATATAGACTCATTACCCGGACATCCTTTTTCACTACAAGACTGTATATATTGATTCTACTAATAGTATTCCTCGTATTCCTGAATTGACTAACCCGTGTTCCAGTTTGTATATTTTTGTTCAGTATTACTTACATTTTCTATCGGCATATCTATTTTTGTTATTTATTATTTTGTGTGGTTTCTCAACCAGAATCCACAACAACAACAACAACAACAAATAATAATAATAATAATAATAATAATAATAATAATAATAATATGTAGAAAAAGCAAAACAGGAGCCAAGAATCAATTATTGCGGCAAAAAATATGAAAATGAAAGCCAAGGATAAAGCTCTTGAACAGATGAAACAACGCTGGCAAGACAAACCTCTGCATGGGCAATATCCAGAACGTGGCAATAAATCCAATGTTGATAAAGTTAATACTCATCGATGGTTACGTGCATCTGGATCTGAGACTGAAGGCTTTATTCTTGCAGCACAAGACCAAAGTCTTTTTACTAGAAACTTTCAGGCAATTATTATACATAATAATATGGATCCAAAATGCTGATTTTGTGATAAACACCAAGAAACAATAGACCATCTTATCTCAGGCTGTTCTGTGCTTGCCCCAAATGAATATAAAAATCGCCACGATAGAGTGGGGCAATATTTACATTGGACAATGTGCAAACACTATGGAAAATATGTGAACAAACACTGGTATGAACATCACCCAGCACCGGTTACAGAAATAGAAGATGTCACCATTCTATGGGATTACACCATCTACATAGACAGAAAAAATTGAAGCAAATAGGCCGAACATTATTGTGAAAAACCAGAAAGAAAAACCTTGCTTATTTATGGATATGGCTTGTCCAACGGATTGTAACATAGCAACCAAGGAATTTGAAAAACTGTCAAAATATAAGGACCTGGAAATTGAAATAGAAAAAATGTGGAAATTGAAGACAAGAGTTGTGCCAGTGATAGTGGGTGCACTTGGAATGATAAAAAATGGAACAAAACAACACATTGAAAGAATTCCTGGAAACCCCAGCTTAAGAGATATACAAAAAATTGTCTTATTAAGTACAGCCCACACACTAAGGAAAACTTTGTCTATGTAACGCTAGGGATGATAGGGGAGATAGAAAAAACATGAAATGGAGCCATAACAACACGCCACGACCTGCCTTAGGTCTTCCCGCAGACTTTGTTGGTAGTGCGACCATAGCAGAAATCGAAATATGATGAAAAATGACAGAATAATAATTATAAAATATATAAAAAATAATAAAAATTAAAAATTAATAAATAATAATAAATAATAAAACTAACAATAAGAATTATTAATACAAAAAATAAAAATAAAAGAATGATAAAAAATAACAAATAAATGAAAAATGTGAAAAAATTAAACTAGTACATGGCAAAGCTACTAACAGTAATTATTGAGTGCAGTAAAAATACTCAAGGCAATAAAAATACTCAAGGCAATAAAAATACTTAAGGCAATAAAATACTCAAGGCAATAAAAATACTCAAGGCAATAAAAATACTTAAGGCAATAAAAATACTCAAGGCAATAAAAATACTCAAGGCAATAAAAATACTCAAGGCAATAAAAATACTTAAGGCAATAAATAGATCACAATTTGTAATAGAGAATAAAGATAAAGTAACATAAGAAGAAAGATTTTATAGTTAGAGTAGATTATCAAGATAATAAGGTTTATACTACAAAATGTTTACAATTGCTGTAGTTTTATAACTTAGATTTAGTAATTACTAGCAGAACTGTAAGGTTAATCTACACTTATTTATAAATGAAACTGTGTGTCTGTGTGTGTGTATCCGTTACCTATAGACTCCGAAACGGCTGAACCGATTTGCTTGAAAATTTACACAGTTATACTATAAGTATTTGCGAGTGTTCTGAGCTAGGTTTTGTGTCGAGGTACCCCCGATAAATATCGAAAATAGATAATCGAAAAAATCTAAACTTATTTATAAATAAAACTTTGTCTGTGTGTATGTGTGTGTGTGTGTGTGTGTGTGTCTGTGTGTCTGTGTATCCGTTACCTATAGACTCCGAAACGGCTGAACCGATTTTCTTGAAAATTTACACAGTTGTACTATAAGCGTCTGCGAGTGTTCTTAACTATGTTTTGTGTCGAGGTACCCCAGATAATTATCGAAAATCGATAATCGAAAAAATCGGGTTATAGAAGGAGTGGTCCAATTTTAATCAAACTTGATGCACTCATAGACAAAGTCATAAGAAATGATATTCAGAAGTTTTAAGGTTGCAGTTTTTACAATATTGCAGAAAATCGCTAATATATATATATATATATAAATCGATATCAGGAAATGAAAATTTGACTTACATTCATTCATTTTTCTTTCAGTCTACGGTTTCGCTTTAACTGGAAACAACTAATGCTTTTTAGTCTTTCGTGCCAACGTCCAAAGAGTCTGAGCTCCAGGACCATAGATTAGTTTTAAAGCTTTCATTACGCCCGAGCAACGCCGGGCTATACTGCTAGTTCTTCAATATGTTTACAATTTTCTGTAGCTTCATGCCTTTGATTTAGAAACATGCTACTTTTCATGTACTTTATTATTTCTGCTATCTCTTGAAGACAGGGGGGAACACGATTCCTGGAGTTCCGACTCTTTGGACGTTGCCACGAAAGATTAAAAAGCAATAGTTGTTTCCAGTTAAAGCGAAATCGTAGGCTGAAAGAAAAATGAATGGATGTAAATCAAAGTTTGGTTTCCTGGTATCGATATCAAATTTTCTGCACTATTGTATGAATTGCAACCTTGAAACTTCTGAATATCGTTTTTTATGTCTGTGCCTATTGGTGTATCAAATTTGATTAAAATCAAACCATTCCTTCTATGAAAGATTTTTTCGATTATCGATTTTCGATATTTATCGAGGGTACATCGACAGAAAACCTAGGGAAGGACACTTGCAGACGCTTATAGTACAACTGTGTAAATTCTCAAGAAAATTGGTTCAGCCGTTTTGGAGTCTATAGGTAACGGATACACACACACACACACACACACACACACACACACACACACACACACACACACACACACACACACACACACTCACAAAGTTCCATTTATAAATAAGTTTAGATAAAGACGGCATAAGATCTGATCCAGAACAGGCTACAGCAATCAAGGACATGCTAGATCTCGACAATGTTTCGTAGGACTGGCAAACTACTACCAGGTGTTTATACCGAATATACTTTCGTGTCCCGTTAAACGAACTTTTGAAAAAAGACAAGAACAGAGAGTGGACACTCTGAATTTTTTTTTAATCGTATCACCCCGAGCAAGGCGGTAACGCCACTGATGTGCAGGGGGCTACGTACGCCACTGATGTGCAGGGGGTTACGTAATAGTGAAAAGATTGGAAAAGAGAAAGCCGGAAACCACATCCTAAACAGGGAACAAGGAATGAGCCTCTTAACCTGTTCAATAGACGTGGGTGGAGTGTGAACCGGGCGATAGATAGATCTATCTACTCCAATTGAAAAAAAAAAAGTGAGAAGATTTTCCTTGTACATTTATTCTTATGTCCATATCTTTAGCAGTTGAAGCATCTTAATGAGTTTGTAATATGTGTTTCTACTTTGAAAACTGTATAGCCAATTTTTATTTCTTGTGGTTTTGGTGCATCAAAAGTAATGATGTAAATGTTGGTATCTTTAATTCTGTAATTAAAAAGAAATGGATATTTCCTCCAGTGGACAGAGTTCAGTGCTTCTCCCCACACCTTTGGAGGAATTTTTAAATTTGTGTGGGTAGACTTACCTTTATATCATAAAATTTGGTCATCCTTAGCAGAGTTTCAAGCATCATGTTTTTCTTTGACTTTTATCAGTAATGTATTATTTCTAGTTTTTATTTTTGTCATGGATTAGTTTTAAAGCTTTCATTACACCCGAGCAACGCCGGGCTATACTGCTAGTCAATAATATTTCCCAATTACTTAACCCTTTCCAGAAAAGTCTCATTTAGATTCTTAAAATTTGAATCCGCACTCCTGAATTCTTGAGAAGACTTTATGAACATGTTCCTTTTACTGTTCTACATTTTGACTGATCGTTAATATGTCGTCCAATCGCGAAGGCAAGGCCACTCAGCACTCATGTCTCACAACTTAAATTACTCCATCCAGTTGGTGCCGAATAATTTTTTTTGTATAATTTAAAACGAACGTTTTAAGTTTTAACGTCCTTCCTTAAAAAGTTACATTAGTGATAAGTTTTCCTTTAAATTTGATTTTCTCACCTGTCACAAACCTGGCCATTTTAATAGGTTAGTTTTCCTAAATTTTACCAAGGATTTTTAAGGATTTGTATTTGCACTTATTTCTTAATGTTTAACCCGTCTTGTTCATATGATTTTGTGATTTTTACGCAGTTATTAACATTTTTTCTCGCTCGACAATGTGAGCTCTGAATTGATTTTTACTTTTAGGCATACTTTTCTGCTGTGGCAGATCCTTGATATTTTTCGAATCTTGGCATTCGCTTACGAATCATTGACAGTCATCAGCTATTAGCTGGAGAGTAATGTTTGGCTCATTTTTCAATTTATTCAGAACCCTACGTCTAATTTCAGCATCTTTAGCTGAAACGAGTCCCTGAACAAATATTAGACACTTAAGATTATTCGCATTCAATTCTGACAGTTTGATATCGTCGCAATGCTTGTTCACGATCGACGCGAATGTAGTGTAATCTTCACTATCCTTTCTGGTTAAATTCATAAACTTCTATCTCTTATAAAAGACTGAAGTTTTAGGACTAAAATGTTTTGTAAAATGTTTAACCGCTTCAGTAAATGTCAGTTCGCTTGTTTTACGGGATAAAATATAGTTAACAAATTTGGTGTGCTCTGTGGTACACAGTTTTCGAAGAAAAAGGCGAACTTTCTTAGAGTCCGACCAATTTATGCAATCCGTGGCGTATAAATCGAATCTTTTAAAATAGGAGGCGAAAGATACATCCTCGTTCAGAGAATATGTAAAAAGTGTATATTGCTCCCCAGATCGTGTTTTGTGAGAATGCATTTTTGTTTTCACTAATCTGTCCCTTGTTTGCCGGTTCGAGCCAGTTTGCTATTGTTGTGTTTGAAGTAGAATGACTTTGAGTTTTGGATGTCTGATTTCTGCTTGTTTTTGAAATTCAAGCCGTTTCTTTTCAGCTTGTTTTTAAATTTCAATTTGTTCTTTCTCAGTTTGCTTTTGAATTTCAAGTCGTTCTTTCTTGGTTTGCGTTTGAATTTCAAATCGATCTTTTTGTATATCCAGATGGAGTTTCTCTATTCTCTTTTGCTGTTCAAGTTGCTTCTCATGTCATTTAAGTTCCTGATGATTTTGCTGTTCAAGTTGGAACTTAAAAAATCAAGCATGGCGGATTAAAATTCGTCCATATTTGTCCGTGTCTTCTTTTTTAGGATTAAACCGAATACAATTAAATTAATATGAAAAAGTTTTTCTTTCCTTTGAATAGAAAATAAATAAATAAATAAATAAATAAAAACTTTAGTAAACCGAAATAAAAATTAATTGAAGTGAATAAAAAAAATAACTGTCTTACTCACTCAAGGAATCACGAGTGTTTTTTTTTTGTTTTTTTTGCTCTCGAAAAAAAAAACATGAATTCTCGTAGTTTATCGGCTTCTGTTCAAGTTTAGTGTAAGTTAGTTACACCTTTTTTTTTCGTTTGGTTTTCTTTACTGGATTACCAATTACTGTTAAGTTGAACAAAGTTTGACGAAAACAACTGCTTTTTTTTCGTTCAGTTTCTTTTTCTGGTTTGCCAAGTACTGTTGAATAGAACAAAGTGTGACGAAAATAGAATTTCGTGCGTCCAATTTTGAACCAATATTGACAATTTCCACGCAATCTTTTTGGGGCCCTCAAGCGTTCTTAAGAATCCTCGTCCCCAAGTTGTTGTGACCATGTTAGGGGCCAGAAATAAAGACACAAAGAAGGAATAGCGTTACAGAAATATATTAAGAACAGTAGTACAAAACATATACAAAATGAGAAGCGTGACTGCTGGAAAAGACTTCAGTAAATTACTATTGCGCCCACCATGAAACAGATGAGAGACAATGTCAGTATTTAGGTGGATTTATCGGTAGTAACGTAGAAAAATTCTCAAACACCCTCGGCATTTTCTCTTTTGGGAAAAAATCAAGCGCCGGGCAATAAACTCAGCCCCCTCTTGAGGGAAAAGTAAAACCTGGAGGGATGGCCCCCACGGTGTGAGGTGACTCGAATTCCAGACTCTGCTGGGATAGACTTCTGCCACAAAGCAGAAACTGCTGCTTATTTATAGTTGGAAGGGTTCATGTGCGCATTGGTAAATTACCATAACAATAACATAGACGCGTAGCACAGTTAACTAGAAATGATATAAGGAAGATGTTTTATTTTCATGCTACCTTAAGCAAAAGTATTGACAGGAAACTCCTATCGTTACTAGAAAGAGAGATAGCAGTTTTGATAAAGGGTTTGTAAATTTCAATAGTAATGTTAACTATTCAGTGAATGTTGTATGTTTCCTGTGTGGAAACGGTTAACCTCACGATAACCTTATAAGCAAAACATAATTTGATATTTCAAATTATCTCCACACAAGATAAAAAAATGAATTGCGTAAATAAAAACTATCTATTTTACAAACTTCAATAATAATTAAGTTCAAGTCAATTTTCAGCTACACGGAGCATTAAAAGTAAATGCGTAAAGCGTAGGATTATCCCACTTGTTTGCCGAAGAACCTCTGCTAACGATCACTAAGTAGTGTTACCAAAACAGTATATAAATAAAAGAAAGCAAAATTCCATTTGTCTTTTTTCAACTTTTGTTACAGGGGTTCTTAGACGTGAGATATATCTCGTTCCTCTATGGGAAACCTTCTAGCTCTCAGCAAAACTCATGTCTCAGAACATAACAGAATACACCGCAGTGGTGTAATGGTTAGCAATCTTGTCTCGCTAGATCAATTATGACTGAAAAGTAACTTCCATCTTCACTGTCTCATACTTCCGGTCTTGTGCCATACTTTAGCTACGCTTAGACAATCAGCATAGAATACGATGCAGTATACAAATGCCCTAAGCTTACTTGAATACACAGAAATATCTAATAATTCGGCAAAAGTTAACGTTCGTATCCGAAATAAAAAAAAGAGTAAAGCAAAAACCAAACAAACGGTGTGTTAAAAGGGCAGTTTTTTTTTTTGCCTTGATACCACTATTACTGGATGTGCGTTGTGGTACAGTGGATATCGGCTCGGAACGAGAAACCGGGGAGCCGAGTTCGAATTCCAGCTGAATCCATTGTATTCACTTACGCGCAAATACCCTTGGGAAAGGTATTAATCCGTCTCTTCCTTCCAGTTATGGGTTAAATAGCAGGACAGATTGGGTTCTATAGCCTTGGTCGGCAACCAGTCTACCGCAGAAAGCAATGGCAAACTACTGCGGGATAATCCTCTGCCCAGTCATCATGTCTCTTTCGAGACATGATCGCCTAAGCGTGTATCACGTATGGCACTTAACTGACTGACCACTATTACTACAGTTACCGATACTTCTTTCTCTAATGCAATGGTCCGTGGAGGGGAACCTCGGCCAGCTGACAGTTTTATATGCAGACAGACCTCCAACTGAGTCGCACTCTGCCCGAAGACAGACACGCAACTGATAGATAATAATCCTCACCCGGTATGACCAAACAACAAAGACCAACCAACGTACAAAGAACACTTCTCATATATCTCCCATATTACACGGAACAAAAATAACATATCTACACACACACACACATAGACGAACACATACACACACAGCTTACGTCCATATGACGTTGAAATACAGATTTATGCGCAATCATCGAAGTTAAGCAAAATCGAACCTGGTCAGTACTTAGATGAGTGACCGCTTGGGAATACCAGGTGCTACAAGCCTGGATGTGAAGGTGGTGGAATTGATAACGGCTCAAAATTGGAAATCTGAGAGAGAGCCGAATTTCAATTCCACTTGGTTTCCTTGTATTAACTTACGAGCAACTACCAATGGGAAAAGTATGAATACCCCCATCAATGGGTTAATTAGCAAGATTTATATGGGTGAATCATTGTTATCTCCAAAAGGTTCTTGCAATATTAAAATATTTTCTGGCTGTAAGTAAGCCGCAAAGGGTTGATAAACCATCGAAACAAAACAATCAAATCAATCAAACACACACATTCTCATTTATCCAGTTTGTGTACTTTCTCTTCAGTTTACTAAGGCAATAAAATATATTGTCAAATGACCGTAATTATTTGTAAATTCATTACCCCTCTTTTGCTTGAAGAAACTAATATTGCATTAAATCACTCCTCGTTAATTTTCCTACAAAAGCTGTGTTGGAAAGCAGCCATAGTTGTCTCCTTTTGGAACTACTTGATTATAAAAGAAATGTTAGAACCTCACTTATGAGCAATAATGAAATTGCATTGAATAAAGACTCACTTTTTCTGGTCCGTTTTCAATTAAGAAAGACCATATAGAAAATATATCTTGAGGGGAAACATATTCAGTGAAAATGTTTTTGCGCACAACATAAATTATATATATATATATATATATATATATATATATATAAAGAAAAACATATATACATTTTCTAAAAAATCACTTGCAGTTTCTCTTGTTATTAAAAATATACAGTTTTCTCTCGTTAGAACCATGTTAACATTCCTATTATACACACACACACACACACACACACACACACACACACACACACACACATATATATATATATATATATATATATATATATATATATACACACGAACGATTTACATGCTCTATCAATTAATAAGAGATATATTTCCTCATAACAGAAAATTGGTAGATACCCGAATTCATTAGGAAGAACGAATTTGTTTTCATGTTAAAACATTTCGCTAGTTCCAGTAAATATGCGTATTAAATTTGAAAGCTCGACACGATTTAGCTTGGGTGGGGGTTCTATGGTAAAGAGAAAAAGAAATTCTTGACATTTATATATAGAGATGTACCTATTGGCAGTTATGCAAGTTTGCTGAGAAATGATATACAGTGACATAGCGTAAGTATACAAGTACAGTGTACCCTCAATTACCTATACCTCGATTTTCATGTCATCGATTATTCGGGTGTGAATTGTAGAGAAAAACTGAAATCATCCAACACACTCCTCCCCCGTCTTTTGAACAATGGAGGCTTATCCCTGGTTTCATGTTTAGGCTCAGGCTTCCGGTCCCTTCTCAAATTTACATCAATTTATACACCTAACATCTCCATCTAAACTCTGAAATTTTATTTGCTATTTACTTTTTTTTTAATAGGAGTTGATGGGTTTGATGGGTTTGCCGATCGTCCGGTTCACACTTCTCCAAGGTCTTTTGAAGAGAGTAGATGTTAATTACCTGTTTAGAATTAAGTTTCCGGTTGCACCTAAAGCTTTTTCCTTCTGTTTTACATTCAGTGGCCCCTGAAAACTTGGTTGCATTATCTCCTACCAGTTATTTTGAAAAAGGTTGCCTGTTTAGGATTGGATTTCCGGTTTCCCTCTAAAGTCTTTTGAACATGAGTAGAAGATTATCTTTTGTTGTCTAAGAAATTGAAATCATCCAACACATGCCTTAAAGAGCTTTTGAACAAGAGTAGAAGATTTATCCCTTGTCTCCTGCGTATGACTAGCTTTTCGGTTCTTCCTAAAGCTTTTTCCTTCGCTTTTACTTCCAGTAACCCTTTACAACCGGGTCGCATTATCTCCTCCCAATGATTTTGAACAGAGTTGCCTGTTTAGGATTGGGTTTCCGGTTCTTTTTCCTTTTCTTTCACTTCCGGTGGCCTCCTTGCGACTTGGTGGCGTTATCACCTTGTTTATGGTGGTGTATTTTACTCTGTATCCTTCTATCATGGCTGACCTTTGAAATATGTAGAAGGGTAAACATCTTTGTTTATATTACACACACTAAGGTGATTCTAAAAATTAATCTCCCTCAAGCGTTTTGAGTATTTAGTAAGCCATACGTTGAACGTTCGAAATTTCTTCTTGAAAAATTGAAGCTGTGTTTATGTTAAAGTTCGTTGCGTTGGCCCTTAGCGATAAATCTACTTTAATCGAGCTTCGGGAATTATCGACAGAAATACGCAAAAAGAGAAAAAAATTGACACATTTTTCAAAAAAAATTAAATACTGGACAAAACGCTGAACAAAGCGTTTGAAAATGTTACAAATGTTAAATTTATTTTATAAAAATGACTAGCAATATAGCCCAGCGTTGCCCAGGTGTAATGAAAGCTTTAAAACTAATCCATGATCCTGGAGCTCAGACTCTTTGGACGTTGGCACGAAAGACTAAAAAGCAATAGTTGTTTCCAGTTAAAGCGAAACCGTAGACTGAAAGAAAAATGAATGGATGTAAGTCAAATTTTGATTTCCTGGTATCGATATCAAATAAGTTTTTTCGTCGTAAACTGAATTTTGAAGGCTAAATAAGTCCTCTGAGTAAATGGTATCATGGCTGAGACTAAGAACTACAATTATACCTACTTAGAGCCAAACCCGAAGCAAAAACTAAAATAAAAGAGCTAAAAAAAATACAGACATACAGGCAGATAAACAGACACACACACACAAACATCTTGCCTTTTATATATATATATATATATATATATATATATATATATATATATATATATATTATCGATTTTCTGCACTATTGTAAGAACTGCAATTTTGAAACTTCTGAATATCATTCTTTGTCTATGAGTGTATCAAATTTGATTAAAATAGGACCACTTCTTCTATAACCCGATTTTTTCGATTATCGATTTTCGATATTTATCAGGGGGTACCTCGACACAAAACCTAGCTAAGAACACTCACAGACGCTTATAGTACAACTATGCAAATTTTCAAGAAAATCGGTTCAGCTGTTTCGGCGTCTATAGGCAACGGACACACACACAGAGACACACACACATACAAAGTTCCATTTATAAATAAGTTTAGATAAATTTCTTTTTCTTCATTCGTTTTGATGATTTAGATATTCAACTGTCTGGAGTTTTTAATTATCCGAACATATGTTTTCAATCTCTGATACCCGAATAATCGAGAAGGTGCTGTACTTGGTGTACTTAAAAGAAAGAAAGAAAAAAGAACTGTACAATGACTTAACAATGTCGCATACGCCAGAAAAAGATAAAAATGGCCGATTTCG
Source organism: Ascarosepion bandense (assembly GCA_037127315.1). Lineage (NCBI taxonomy): Eukaryota > Metazoa > Mollusca > Cephalopoda > Sepiida > Sepiidae > Ascarosepion > Ascarosepion bandense. The sequence continues at coordinate 4,881,450 of JBBBDQ010000900.1, forward strand.
AAACGGGATATACTGATTGTCTAAATAAGAAGTTGTATCCATCTCAATAAAAATCGAAATTGAAAAATCCATTCTTTGTTGTCAGTCACTCTAATGCGTTATTTAATAAAACTGCATCTCACTTAAAAATTGGCTTTAGAATAGTATTTACTTGCAATGAGACTGGAAACTGAAACAAAAAAATGGTTCTGTTGTGGATGGTCTTGCGTTTTCATAATTACAATGTTTATTACGAAAGAGAAGCCAGAAAAAAGCCACTTTTTATACTAATCACGTTTCAGATCCATTCTGTTGGGTCAGAAGATTTTCGAACTAAGTATTTTGTTTGAGTAAACTCCTTATTTTTTATCATGCATGATTGCTCATCGCTTCTGGTTAGGTGACTGTTAGAAATACAGTATAACACGGATATAAGACACCCTGATATAAGATAATCCCAGATATAAGAGAGATTTTATCTGGTCCCAAATTAGAGCCTGTGGTAATGTATATAAAATAGGCCAAACCCCGGATATAAGAGAACTTTCATCCGGTCCCCGACAACTCTCTTATTCATTCAGTGTACATGCGAGATATTAAATCAGTAACAAAAAACAAAAATAAAATCATGAAGATCAGCAAAAGAAAAGTAACTCCAATCTGAACTAAATATTGTGTGTTTGTGTGGGGTTTACCGATGCAAATTAGCTGAGTTGTATTTAAGTGCGAAGCCGATAACTGTCGGCATTCCATAAGGTCATACGTAACATTGTGCCATGTATCGGGTGCTGAAACTGCGAGATATACCGAAAGTGTGGGGTACCCAGTGAGGATCGAACTTATTACTCAGTTGTAATGGTTCTAGCAAGACAAGCTTGCTAATCATTACACCACCCCGACGTGCCCTACCAGACATAATAGGTTAGTTACAGAAATGATAGGTGTAGTAAAACACAATGGAATAATAAGACGTAACTGCGAAGACAAAGAGGATTTTTGAATCGATTTCACTCCCAGTCAGTAAAGCCACCAAGACAGAAGAAGTTACTGGGCGTGGAAGAATTGCGAACAGAAGCATTAATAACGAGTGGAACAAGAAAAGAGTAATCAGGATGTCAGTAAATAGCTATTGACATTGCAGTTAAATGTTCGCAGATTAAAGCTGACTGAAAAGCTTGGAGCCGGAAGAGAGTTCCACCAGCGAAAAATGCGAGAAAAAGAAACTGTTAGCATAGAACTTACGGCTACATTTAGCCAGCTCAACTCTAAATTGATAAAATCTCGACACCCCTCTAGTTAGTTAAGTGCCATACGTGATACACGCCTGGGCGATCATGCCTCGAAAAAGACATGAGTGACTGGGCAGAAGATTATCCCGCAGTACGTTGCCATTACTGTCTGCGGTAGACTGGTTGCCGACCAAGGCTACAGAACCCAATCTGTCCTATTATTTAACCTATAACTGGTAGAAAGAGACGGATTAATACCTTTCCCAAGGGTATTTGCACGTAAGTGAATGCAAGGAATTCGACTGGAATTCGAACTCGGCTTCCCGATTTCTCGTTCCGAGCCGATATTCACTGCATCATGACGCACATCCGCTTTAGTACTGCGCTTGAATTCAAAAAGTCTAGTTACCACAGAAAAGAGCTTAGCCGAACAATTTATATGAAAATAATTATAGAAAAGGCACAGAGAGGAAATCTTACGGCGGTGCGAAAGTGACTGAAACCGAACTGTCAGATCAGGGCTAATCTGTGTTTTACTTGCATGCTTAGTCCATGCTTTTTTTTAAATATCTGTGAACGATTTATCGAATGGGTACTTAGCCGAGTGGTTAGAACGTGCGCTTTGTGACTATAAGACCCAGGTTAGAATCTCACCATGGTCGATTTGTGATGAAGTTGACTTCTTGATGTTATCGTCCTGATGGAGGTGATTCCAGCGGGAAGCATCTTTGGAAAGTTCTTGAAGACCATACTCATACGGGTTGACCAATTGGATAGACAAAACCTTTGGAAGCTGTCAATTGTTTTGCTAACAACTATGGTGACCGAGCGTGCTGGCCATGATCATACTAGATAGCGTGCACTCTCCCAGAAACTGTAACTAATATCCGCTCAGCATAGTTGCAATATGAACCGCAGGTGGGCTCTGTTGAACAAACAAAAATGAACCTGAGCAGGCGTCAGCAACAGGATTTGGAAAAAGTAAAGATAGAACAAGAGAGGTAGTTCTCTCGACTAATTTTGAGAATAACATAAACAGACATCGGAAGCAAAAAGGAAGGTTTAAGGATATTTGTTGGCGCAGTGGATATCGGCTCGGAACAAGAAATCGGGAAGCCGAGTTCGAATTCCAGCTGAATTCATTGCTTTCACTTACGCGCAAATACCCTTGGGAAAGGTATTAATCCGACTCTTCCTTCCAGTTATGGGTTAAATAACAGGACAGATTGGGTTCTATAGCCTTGGTCGGCAACCAGTCTACCGCAGAAAGCAATGGCAACCTACTGCAGGATAACGTGTATCACGTATGGCACTTAACTGACTGACTGTGGAAACTGAGTAGTAGAGTTAGAAAGAGACAGCTGAAATGTATGAGACACATAGCAAGCAAAGAGGGACTAGATAATCTAACACCCACAAGATATACTGGATGCAAAGGAATAGATAGATAAACAGGCTGGGATAAACAGATAGACACAGGGACAGAAGATTTTGGAGACCCATTAACTCTTAGGTTATGAAAGGAGAGAGAATGTGGGAAAGAGTGGTTCTTAGAGTTTGTGTGAATGATTGACAGATAGATATATAAATACGAAGCAACTGAGATAGATAATTTGATATGATCTGATTGAGATAAATAGTTACCTAAATATGGGCAGACTGAGATAGATAGATAGATAGATAGATAGATAGATAGATAGATAGATAGATAGATAAAGAGGCTGAGATAGATAGATAGATATATAGATAGATAGATAGATAGATAGATAGATAAAGAGGCTGAGATAGATAGATAGATAGATAGATAGATAGATAGATAGATAGATAGATAAAGAGGCTGAGATAGATAGATAGATAGATAGATAGATAGATAGATAGATAAACAGGTTGAGATAGATAGATAGATAAACAGGTTGACATAGATAGATGGAGACCCATTAACTCTTAGGTTATGAAAGAGCAGAGAATGTGGGAAAGAGTGGTTCTTAGAGTTTGTGTGAATGATTGACAGATAGATATATAAATACGAAGCAATTGAGATAATTTGATATGATCAGATTGAGAAAATTAGTTACCTAAATATGGGCAGACTGAAAGAGATAGATAGATAGATAGATAGATAGATAGATAGATAGATAGATAGATAGATAGATAGATAAAGAGGCTGAGATAGAAACTGTTAGCATAGAACTTACGGCTACATTTAGCCAGCTCAACTCTAAATTGATAAAATCTCGACACCCCTCTAGTTAGTTAAGTGCCATACGTGATACACGCCTGGGCGATCATGCCTCGAAAAAGACATGACTGACTGGGCAGAAGATTATCCCGCAGTACGTTGCCATTACTGCCTGCGGTAGACTGGTTGCCGACCAAGGCTACAGAACCCAATCTGTCCTATTATTTAACCTATAACTGGTGGAAAGAGACGGATTAATACCTTTCCCAAGGGTATTTGCACGTAAGTGAATGCAAGGAATTCGACTGGAATTCGAACTTGGCTTCCCGATTTCTCGTTCCGAGCCGATATTCACTGCATCATGACGCACATCCGCTTTAGTACTGCGCTTGAATTCAAAAAGTCTAGTTACCACAGAAAAGAGCTTAGCCGAACAATTTATATGAAAATAATTATAGAAAAGGCACAGAGAGGAAAACTTACGGCGGTGCGAAAGTGACTGAAACCGAACTGTCAGATCAGGGCTAATCTGTGTTTTACTTGCATGCTTAGTCCATGCTTTTTTTAAATATCTGTGAACGATTTATCGAATGGGTACTTAGCCGAGTGGTTAGAACGTGCGCTTTGTGACTATAAGACCCAGGTTAGAATCTCACCATGGTCGATTTGTGATGAAGTTGACTTCTTGATGTTATCGTCCTGATGGAGGTGATCCCAGCGGGAAGCATCTTTGGAAAGTTCTTGAAGACCATACTCATACGGATTGACCAATTGGGTAGACAGAACCCTTGGAAGCTGTCAATTGTTTTGCTAACAACTATGGTGACCGAGCGTGCTGGCCATGATCATACTAGATAGCGTGCACTCTCCCAGAAACTGTAACTAATATCCGCTCAGCATAGTTGCAATATGAACCGCAGGTGGGCTCTGTTGAACAAACAAAAATGAACCTGAGCAGGCGTCAGCAACAGGATTTGGGAAAAGTAAAGATAGAACAAGAGAGGTAGTTCTCTCGACTAATTTTGAGAATATCATAAACAGACCTCGGAAGCAAAAAGGAAGGTTTAAGGATATTTGTGGGCGCAGTGGATATCGGCTCGGAACGAGAAATCTGGAAGCCGAGTTCGAATTCCAGCTGAATTCATTGCTTTCACTTACGCGCAAATACCCTGTGGAAAGGTATTAATCCGACTCTTCCCTCCAGTTATGGGTTAAATAACAGGACAGATTGGGTTCTATAGCCTTGGTCGGCAACCAGTCTACCGCAGAAAGCAATGGCAACCTACTGCGGGATAATCTTCTGCCCAGTCAGTCATGTCTCGAAACAGACATGATCGCCCATACGTGTATCACGTATGGACTTAACTGACTGACTGTGGCAACTGAGCAGTAGAGTTAGAAAGAGATACCTGAAAGGTATGAGACACATAACAAGCAAAGAGGGACTAGATAATCTAACACCCACAAGATATACTGGATGCAAAGGAATCGAAGGGAAACTGCGAGTTCATGATGATGTATATAGAGACTTGGCAAAGAGTTAAAATTTTCTTAAGGCAGCGCAAGGCGGGACGTAATGAGGAAAGTGGTCTAGTGTTTATATTAATGAAAGAGAAAACAAATACAACGAAGAAAGGTAAATAGTCAGAAGTTACTAAGGGCGACAGAAGGCAGAAGGTCGTAGAGAGCCATGAACACTCATGTCCTGAAAGGGGAACATAATGAAGAAAGTTGTTTAGTGTTTATATTAATGAAAGAGAAAACAAATACAACGAGGAAACGTAAATAGTCAGAAGTTACTTAGGGCGACAGAAGGCAGAAGGTCGTAGAGAGCCATGAACACTCATGTCCTGAAAGGGGAACATAATGAAGAAAGTGGTTTAGTGTTTATATTAATGAAAGAGAAAACAAATACAACGAGGAAAGGTAAATAGTCAGAAGTTACTTAGGGCGACAGAAGGCAGAAGGTCGTAGAGAGCCATGAACACTCATGGCCTGAAAGGGGAACATAATGAAGAAAGTGGTTTAGTGTTTATATTAATGAAAGAGAAAACAAATACAACGAGGAAAGGTAAATAGTCAGAAGTTACTTAGGGCGACAGAAGGCAGAAGGTCGTAGAGAGCCATGAACACTCATGTCCTGAAAGGGGAACATAATGAAGAAAGTGGTTTAGTGTTTATATTAATGGAAGAGAAAACAAATACAACGAGGAAAGGTAAATAGTCAGGAGTTACTTAGGGCGACAGAAGGCAGAAGGTCGTAGAGAGCCATGAACACTCATGTCCTGAAAGGGGAACATAATGAAGAAAGTGATTTAGTGTTTATATTAATGAAAGAGAAAACAAATACAACTAGGAAAGGTAAATAGTCAGAAGTTACTTAGGCGACAGAAGGCAGAAGGTCGTAGAGAGCCATGAACACTCATGTCCTGAAAGGGGAACATAATGAAGAAAGTGATTTAGTGTTTATATTAATGAAAGAGAAAACAAATACAACGAGGAAAGGTAAATAGTCAGAAGTTACTTAGGGCGACAGAAGGCAGAAGGTCGTAAAGAGCCATGAACACTCATGTCCTGAAAGGGGAACATAATGAAGAAAGTGGTTTAGTGTTTATATTAATGAAAGAGAAAACAAATACAACGAGGAAAGGTAAATAGTCAGAAGTTACTTAGGGCGACAGAAGGCAGAAGGTCGTAGAGAGCCATGAACACTCATGGCCTGAAAGGGGAACATAATGAAGAAAGTGGTTTAGTGTTTATATTAATGAAAGAGAAAACAAATACAACGAGGAAAGGTAAATAGTCAGAAGTTACTTAGGGCGACAGAAGGCCTGGGAGAGCCATGAACACTCATGTCCTGAAAGGGGAACATAATGAAGAAAGAAACAGTGTTTATATTAATGGAAGAGGAAAAACAACTACAACGAGGAAAGGTAAATAGTCAGGAGTTACTTAGGGCGACAGAAGGCAGAAGGTCGTAGAGAGCCATGAACACTCATGTCCTGAAAGGGGAACATAAAATGAAGAAAGTATGATTTAGTGTTTATATTAATGAAAGAGAAAACAAATACAATCAGGGAAAGGTAAATAGTCAGAAGTTACTTAGGCGACAGAAGGTACAATGAATGTAGAGAGCCATGAACACTCATGTCCTGAAAGGGGAACATAATGAAGAAAGTGATTTAGTGTTTATATTAATGAAAGAGAAAACAAATACAACGAGGAAAGGTAAATAGTCAGAAGTTACTTAGGCGACAGAAGGCAGAAGGTCGTAAAGAGCCATGAACACTCATGTCCTGAAAGGGGAACATAATGAAGAAAGTGGTTTAGTGTTTATATTAATGGAAGAGAAAATAAATACAACGAGGAAAGGTAAATAGTCAGAAGTTACTTAGGGGCGACAGAAGGCACAAGGTCGTAGAGAGCCATGAACACTCATGTCCTGAAAGGGGAACATAATGAAGAAAGTGGTTTCGTGTTTATATTAATGAAAGAGAAAACAAATACAACGAGGAAAGGTAAATAGTCAGAAGTTACTTAGGGCGACAGAAGGCAGAAGGCCGTAAAGAGCCATGAACACTCATGTCCTGAAAGGGGAACCTAATGAAGATAGTGGTTTAGTGTTTATATTAATGAAAGAGAAAACAAATACAACGAGGAAACGTAAATAGTCAGAAGTTACTTAGGGCGACAGAAGGCAGAAGGTCGTAGAGAGCCATGAACACTCATGTCCTGAAAGGGGAACATAATGAAGAAAGTTGTTTAGTGTTTATATTAATGAAAGAGAAAACAAATACAACGAGGAAAGGTAAATAGTCAGAAGTTACTTAGGGCGACAGAAGGCAGAAGGTCGTAGAGAGCCATGAACACTCATGTCCTGAAAGGGGAACATAATGAAGAAAGTGGTTTAGTGTTTATATTAATGAAAGAGAAAACAAATACAACGAGGAAAGGTAAATAGTCAGAAGTTACTTAGGGCGACAGAAGGCAGAAGGTCGTAGAGAGCCATGAACACTCATGTCCTGAAAGGGGAACATAATGAAGAAAGTGGTTTAGTGTTTATATTAATGAAAGAGAAAACAAATACAACGAGGAAAGGTAAATAGTCAGAAGTTACTCAAGGCGACAGAAGGCAGAAGGTTGTAGAGAGCCATGAACACTCATGTCCTGAAAGGGGAACATAATGAAGAAAGTGGTTTAGTGTTTATATTAATGAAAGAGAAAACAAATACAACGAGGAAAGGTAAATAGTCAGAAGTTACTTAGGGCGACAGAAGGCAGAAGGTCGTAGAGAGCCATGAACACTCATGTCCTGAAAGGTGAACATAATGAAGAAAGTTGTTTAGTGTTTATATTAATGAAAGAGAAAACAAACACAACGAGGAAAGGTAAATAGTCAGAAGTTACTTAGGGCGACAGAAGGCAGAAGGTCGTAGAGAGCCATGAACACTCATGTCCTGAAAGGGGAACATAATGAAGAAAGTGGTTTAGTGTTTATATTAATGAAAGAGAAAACAAACACAACGAGGAAAGGTAAATAGTCAGAAGTTACTCAAGGCGACAGAAGGCAGAAGGTTGTAGAGAGCCATGAACACTCATGTCCTGAAAGGGGAACATAATGAAGAAAGTGGTTTAGTGTTTATATTAATGAAAGAGAAAACAAATACAACGAGGAAAGGTAAATAGTCAGAAGTTACTTAGGGCGACAGAAGGCAGAAGGTCGTAGAGAGCCATGAACACTCATGTCCTGAAAGGTGAACATAATGAAGAAAGTTGTTTAGTGTTTATATTAATGAAAGAGAAAACAAATACAACGAGGAAAGGTAAATAGTCAGAAGTTACTTAGGGCGACAGAAGGCAGAAGGTCGTAGAGAGCCATGAACACTCATGTCCTGAAAGGGGAACATAATGAAGAAAGTGGTTTAGTGTTTATATTAATGAAAGAGAAAACAAATACAACGAGGAAAGGTAAATAGTCAGAAGTTACTCAGGGCGACAGAAGGCAGAAGGTCGTAGAGAGCCATGAACACTCATGTCCTGAAAGGGGAACATAATGAAGAAAGTGGTTTAGTGTTTATATTAATGAAAGAGAAAACAAATACAACGTGGAAAGGTAAATAGTCAGAAGTTACTTAGGCGACAGAAGGCAGAAGGTCGTAGAGAGCCATGAACACTCATGTCCTGAAAGGGAAACATAATGAAGAAAGTGGTTTAGTGTTTATATTAATGAAAGAGAAAAAAAATACAACGAGGAAAGGTAAATAGTCAGAAGTTACTTAGGGCGACAGAAGGCAGAAGGTCGTAGAGAGCCATGAACACTCATGTCCTGAAAGGGAAACATAATGAAGAAAGTGGTTTAGTGTTTATATTAATGAAAGAGAAAACAAATACAACGAGGAAAGGTAAATAGTCAGAAGTTACTTAGGCGACAGAAGGCAGAAGGTCGTAGAGAGCCATGAACACTCATGTCCTGAAAGGGGAACATAATGAAGAAAGTGGTTTAGTGTTTATATTAATGAAAGAGAAAACAAATACAACGTGGAAAGGTAAATAGTCAGAAGTTACTTAGGCGACAGAAGGCAGAAGGTCGTAGAGAGCCATGAACACTCATGTCCTGAAAGGGGAACATAATGAAGAAAGTGGTTTAGTGTTTATATTAATGAAAGAGAAAACAAATACAACGAGGAAAGGTAAATAGTCAGAAGTTACTCAGGGCGACAGAAGGCAGAAGTTCGTAGAGTGCCATGAACACTCATGTCCTGAAAGGGGAACATAATGAAGAAAGTGGTTTAGTGTTTATATTAATGAAAGAGAAAACAAATACAACGAGGAAAGGTAAATAGTCAGAAGTTACTTAGGGCGACAGAAGGCAGAAGGTCGTAGAGAGCCATGAACCCTCATGTCCTGAAAGGGGAACATAATGAAGAAAGTGGTTTAGTGTTTATATTAATGAAAGAGAAAACAAATACAACTAGGAAAGGTAAATAGTCAGAAGTTACTTAGGCGACAGAAGGCAGAAGGTCGTAGAGAGCCATGAACACTCATGTCCTGAAAGGGGAACATAATGAAGAAAGTGGTTTAGTGTTTATATTAATGAAAGAGAAAACAAATACAACGAGGAAAGGTAAATAGTCAGAAGTTACTTAGGACGACAAAAGGTAATAAGTTAATTCGTACATACATGACAAAACAAAACAGAAATGACCCTAAACCAGTTAAATCCAAACCACCTAAGCCCATTAACCTCTCCTTCACTAATATCCGAGGCATTCGTACTAACTTTGCTAGTGTAGAAGCGTTCCTGCATGAAAAGTCCCCTGACATCCTCGCGCTCTGCGAAACTAACCTCAACTCAGCTATTCCCTCGTCTGACCTCTTCATCCCTGGTTATCTTCCCCTTTTAAGGAAGGATTCTACTGTCCACATGCATGGGCTGGGTGTTTATGTCAGTGAACACCTCCCCATAACTAGGGTGACTTCACTCGAATCTACTGACCACCAATACATATGTCTCCGCTTGTCTCTCCTCAGTTCGGTTAGCTACCTATTCTTCCTTTACCGTTCTCCCTCCTCTCCTGACTGCTCCCTACTAGATAGCATTGCCGACGACATAGATAGGGCTATTTCCTATCACCCATTTGCCCACATATTTGTATTTGGAGACCTCAATGCCCATCACTCTGAGTGGCTTGAAAACGCTGTTACTGATTCGGCGGGCATTCACGCCATGAACTTTGCTATTTCCCAATCCCTTACGCAAGTGGTGGACTTCCCCACTCGCTTCCCAAGCACACCCTCGGGTCATTCCTCGCTGCTAGATATATGTTTCACCTCTGCGCCCGATGCCTGTCAAGTCTCGCAGCTTTGCCCTCTCGGCAACTCCGACCACGCTGTAGTCTCCCTCAGTATTTCTTTCCAATCTCACTCCCCCCAGGATCCCCCTACTTATAGAACCTCCTACCTCTACCAAAAAGCTGACTGGGATGCCTTTCGCGATTTCCTCTGCGACGTCCCTTGGGGAAAAGTGTTTGACCTATCAGTTGATGACTGTGCCTCTGAGGTCTCGTCATGGGTGAAAGCTGGCATTGATGCCTTCATACCCACCAGGAAGTATTGCTTAAAACCTCATTCCTCTCCGTGGTTCTCTCCGGCCTGCTCAGCCGCCATTGCCCACAGGAACCATTACTTCCGTCTATTCCGGAGACAGCCAACTGATCACAATAGGCGCCTGTTCACATCCGCTCGCAGTGAGTGCAAGAGAACCCTAAATGACGCCAAACAGTTGTTTGCTGAGAGAATGCGACAGCACATAGCTGACCGCAAGTTCGGCTCCAAGGACTATTGGAGGATTTGTAAACGAGTGCTCAACAATAGGAAATCCTCAATACCTCCTTTAATCCATGGATTTGATGTTCTCACGTCATCTGCGGAGAAAGCTGAGTGCTTTGCCCGCAGATTCTCATCCAACTCCACACTCGACTCGTCCGGAGTGCACCCACCCGACTTCCCTATTAGAACTGAGGCCAAACTGCATGACGTATATATTACCCCGACAATAGTATCCAGAGTAATTTCAAAACTCGACCCCCATAAGGCGTGTGGTGACGATGGAATCCCGGTGATAGTCCTTAAGAGGTGTGCCCCTGAACTTTCCCCTGTCCTCTCTAAACTGTTTAACTACTGCCTTTCTGCTTCCTGCTTTCCTGCATGCTGGAAATTCTCCTCAGTCGTTCCTGTCTTTAAGAACTGTGGTGAACCCTCGGACCCATCCAACTATCGCCCTATCAGTCTTCTACCAATATTCGGGAAAATGTTCGAGGCTATAATAAATGCTGAAATAGTTCATCATCTCACCGCCCACAAACTGTTCTCCGACAGGCAATATGGATTCCGATTTGACAGGTCCACAGCCGACCTGCTAACTACTGTAACGGAGTACATGCTACAGGCCCTTGATGAGTCTGACGAGGCTCGCGCGGTTGCTCTGGACATCTCCAAGGCTTTCGACAGGGTTTGGCACCCTGGCCTCCTATGCAAACTACGCGGTTATGGTATTACCGGTCGCCTGCTTGACCTAATCCAATCTTTCTTAAATAACCGCAAAATGAAGGTCGTTCTGAATGGGCGTGCCTCTTCGTCCTACAGCACGAATGCTGGTGTCCCACAAGGCTCTATCCTGGGCCCAACGCTCTTCCTTATTTTCATCAACGACCGCCCAGATGAGATCAAGTCCCAAGTAGGCATCTACGCAGATGACACTACAATATACTCCCGCTCCAGTAAGAAACCTGTCGTGGCGGACAGACATAATCTCGCTGCTGACCTTGAGCGGGATCTACACTCTGTGGTGAACTGGGGCAAGAAGTGGCTTGTCAACTTCAATTCCTCTAAGACCAAGCTGTTGTCTGTCAACCATTACAGGCAACCTCTTCTGCCTCCCATAAGCATGGACCAGATGATTCTCCCGGAGAGTAATACACTACGCCTCCTCGGACTTACCCTGTCCTCTGACCTCAAATGGAAGCACTATATTGAATCCATAGCAAAATCTACTGCTAAGAAGATTGGGTCACTATGTCGATCCAGGATGTTTTTTCCACCTGAATCCATCCTGCATATATACAAGTCAACCATCCGTCCGTGCATGGAGTACTGCTGCCATTTATGGTCAGGTGCCCCTGCCGTTCTCCTCAGTGTTCTTGACAAGCTCCAAAGGAGAGTCTGTAATGTGATAGGTACTGATCTGGCGACTCGTCTGCAGCCACTTTCCCATCGTCGAAATGTGGCCTCCCTCTGTCTCTTCTATAAATACTTTCATGGCTTCTGCTCGGATGAGCTTAAGTCATTGATGCCTCCTCAACAGGTGTTTACCCGTTCAACCAGACTGGCAACTGGGTCCCACCCATTCACAGTCAGGTTAGCCAAACGCAGACGACAATTCTACTCCTGCAGCTTCCTCTCTCGCACTTCCCGCCTGTGGAACTCACTCCCGTATTCTTGCTTTCCTGACGGCTACGACCTCCAGAAATTTAAAAGCAAAGTTAATACTCACCTACTAACCACTGGCCTCTAGCTCTCTCCCCTCCCCTGTATAACCTTCCCTTTCTCTCCGCCCATGTACCTGTCATTGCACCTGCTTTCTCAGCTTTCTATTGTTCCTTTCTAACTAGCTTGTACTCCTCACTCTTTTGTAATTAATCTCTTTACATTTATGTAACCCCCTGCACATCAGTGGCGTTTCTGCCTTGCTCGGGGTGAAATGATTAAAAAAAAAAAAATATGATGCAAAGCTAAAAAGATACTGTACAGATTCCTTGTACCACATCAAAAACTACCTGGCACGTCCTGTGTTTACAAGACTTTTCAAAAATGATAGTTTTCTATAGAGAGATAATGAAATGTAGAGACAGATAGATATAGGACAGGAAGTTGCGGAAACCGATTAACTCTCATGTTCTAAAAGGACATAACAATGAGTAGAAGGGAGACTTCTAGAGTTAATGAATGACAAAACAGGAACAACGAAGTATCGTTGATAGATATGAACTGACTTGGATAGATAGATAGATAGATAGATAGATAGATAGATAGATAGATAGATAGATAGATAGATAGATAACAATAGTAGTAAATAGTTTCACTTATTGTCATGTTCACATACATCTGGGAGTTTTGAACAGGAGTAGACGTTTATTCCTTTAAGATTGGGTTTCTGGTTCCTTCTAAAATATTTCAATTCTCTTTCACTCTCACTAGCCTCTTGCAACTTAATTGACATTATGCCTTGCTTGGGAATGAATTGATTAAAAACAAATGGATAGATATATAGATATGAAGAAACTGAGATAGATAATTTGATATGAACAGACTGCGATAAAAAGTCACCTAAACATGGACAGACAGAAATAGATAGATAGATAGATAGATAGATAGATAGATAGATAGATAGATAAACAGGCTGGGATAAACAGATAGACACAGGGACAGAAGATTTTGGAGACCCATTAACTCTTAGGTTATAAAAGGACAGAGAATGTGGGAAAGAGTGGTTCTTAGAGTTTGTGTGAATGATTGACAGATAGATGTATAAATACGAAGCAACTGAGACAGATAATTTGATATGATCAGATTGAGATAAATAGTTACCTAAATATGGGCAGAGTGAAATAGATAGATAGATAGATAGATAGATAGATAGATAAACAGGCTGAGATAGATAGATAGATAGATAGATAGATAGATAGATAGATAGATAGATAGATAGATAGATAGATAAACAGGTTGAGATAGATAAATAAACAGGTTGAGATAGATAGATTGATAGATAAAGAGGCTGAGATAGATAGATAGATAGATAGATAGATAGATAGATAGATAAACAGGTTGAGATAGATAGATAAACAGGTTGAGATAGATAGATAAACAGGTTGAGTTAGATAGATAGATAGATAGATAGATAGATAGATAGATAGATAGATAGATATGAACTTAGACAATGAACAGAAACGTAGATAGATAGATAGATAGATAGATAGATAGATAGATAGATAGCAGGCTGAGATAGATAGATAGATAGATAGATAGATAGATAGATAGATAGAAATAGGATAGATAGATAAACAGGCTGAGATAGATAGATAGATAGATAGATAGATAGATAGATAGATAGATAGATAGATAAAGAGGCTGAGATAGATAGATAGATAGATAGATAGATAGATAGATAGATAGATAGATAGATAAACAGGCTGGGATAAACTGATAGACACAAGGACAGAAGATTGTGGAGACCCATGAACTCTCAGGTTATGAAAGGACATAGAATGGAGAAAGAGTGGTTCTTAGAGCTTGTGTTAATGATTGACAAAACAGGAACAACGATGTATAGTAGATAGATAGATAGATAGATAGATAGATAGATAGATAGATAGATAGATAGATATGAACAGACTGAGATAGATAGATAGATAGATAGATAGATAGATAGATAGATAGATAGATAGATAGATAGATAGATAGATAGATAGATTTCAATCGTAAGGTATAGTTATCAGGTCTATATTTGTTCAGTATTAAAAGCCGAAGTACATTTAAGCTTACGTAATGATTCCCAAATAAATGAAAATAGTAAATAAACAAATATATTGTCGCCAATAATATTTGTTGTTTGAAAAATTCCGCAGACTAGAGGGCATCGTGAATTAGCTTGAAGTGACCCGAAGCAAATATCGGTAAACAATTTCCTGGAATGTATTCTGCTTTATCTTCGCATGGAATTCTGACTTATCTTTGACTTTGTATCTTATCTGCGCTTCTAAGCAAATCGTCCTGAACGCATCTCGTCGACGTATTTAATATCTCGGTTACGACGTTTACAAGGAAGGAAAAATAAAAATCAAATCACGCAGTGGTAGTTCGTTTAATGTAATTGATCTTACCTTATCCGTCGGTTTAACTGTCAGGTTTCTTCCCTGTCCGGCACGAATCAACGTTAATTACGCTGAAGAAAGAACTAAATGAACTCCGAAGCGGGGCATTCAATCAATGATTTAATCCACATGTCAGATGTCGAGTCAAGTATCCGTGACAAAAGAAAGTGCTTCGTCGTCAAAATTAGAAATATTTCGTATCAACTTCGTTTCTTTTCAAAGGTCTCTTCGTACAGAAGGCTCACAGTTATCGCTGAAGCTGCCGGAAAAAAACAAAAAACAAAAAACAAAAAAAAACAAACAAACAAAAAACAAAAACAAAAGAAAGAAACACAAATTAGTGCAGTTGGTAACGAGAACTCGGACTTGCTGATTCAGTTACTTCTTCTTCAGGGTGTAGGTTATCATGGGCCTCCATAACTTCCTATCATTTGAAACGTTTAGCAAGTTTTGTATTTTGCCTGTTCTGCCATCCATTTACCTATTCTAGTTAGGTTGCTCGTTGTTTTCTTCTGACCGTTCATTATATATATATATATATATATATATATATATATATATATATATATATGTTTTAATCATATCACCCCAAACAAAGCGGTAAGGCCACTGGTGTGCAGGGGGTTACGTAAGAGTGAATAGATTGGAAGAAAAAGCCGGAAACCACGTCCTAAACAGGGAACAAGGGATGAGCCTCTATACCTGTTCAATAGACGTGGGTGGAGTGTGAACCGGTCGATAGTTCAGTCTATCTACTCCAACTGAAAAAAAAAAAAAAAGAAAAGTGAAAAGGTTGGAAAGTGAAAGCCGAAAACCACATCCTAAACAGGGAACAAGGGATGAGCCTCTACACCTGTTCAATGTGACGTGGGTGGAGTGTGAACCGGGCGATAGTTCAGTCTATCTACTCCAATTGAAGTTCAGTCTATCCCGTGAGTATCAATTTCTCAAAGCTCTCTTTCCTCATTATGTTTCGTAACAATTTCAACTGTCTCTTTCTGATTCTAATTAGAAGTCTAGTGTATTCTCGACATACTTCTGTACAATTTCTGCTGCTTCAAGTTTCTTCTTCATCTGTGAGAATATTGTCCAGCATTCACTTCTATATAGGAGGACTGATATTGCATAACATTTCATAAATCTTTTCTTTGAATTTTTCTTGTTTCTTAATAATTTGCTTAGCTTTTGGGAGCCACTTTTCACTATTACAATGCGCATTCGGATTTCAGTCACTTTTTATATCCTACTGTGAAAATACTCCCCAGATATCAAAATATTTGCACATCTCTTCTATAAATACTTTCACCGCTTCTGCTCCGATGAACTTGGATCACCGATGCCTCCTAGATACGAATGTGCACGAGATACTAGATTAGCAACTAGGTCCCACCCTTTTACAGTGAAAGCGATAAAATGTAACCGCAATTTCTACTCCAACAGCTTCTTTTCTCGCACTTCCCGACTGTGGAATTCCCTTCCACATGATTGCTTCCCCGACGGCTACAATCTCCAGGAGTTTAAATGCAAGGTCAATAGACACCTCCTAACACACTAACTAGCAACCATTCTTTCAAACACACTTCCCATCTACCCAACCCTCAACCTTACCAGTCTATCACCCTCCTTCTGACATTTCCTATATCTAACCACTCTTTCTCTTTACCTTCCCCTATATAAACCCTTTCGCAAGTGACAGTGGAATGCCTTGCTTGGGTTGAAATGAGTAAAAAAAAACAAGCTTGATTTTGTCATCTCAGTCGATATTTCGCATCTTGAGCTGTTATACAATTGAGGTTTAGTCCTTTCTTCTTGCTTTCTGTAGGAGTTCACACAGTTTACTTTCTGTGTTTTCTATGAAGATTGTTTCATCTGCATATCTCATATTGTTAAGACAGGAGTAAATAGTTGTGCCATTTGGCTAAATACCTAGTTAGAAACTGATGAAGAATTGATGAAGAACAGAAATACAGGAGGTCCAATGACAGTGCCCTGTAGAATCCCCACATTAGTATGCAATGCTTAGAAGTGTACCCATTCTAAACGACCGTCATAACACGATTTGTTAGGAACGATTGGATTAAGTCAAATATTTGTCCATTCACACCGTAGCCCATAAGCTTACAGAGAATGCCAGCATTGCCAAACCCAGTCGAACTCCTTTGCGCTATCTAGAGCCTTAGCCCGAGTTTCACCGTTCTTATTTAAATCTCTATAGACAAATTCGGTGATGACCGTTAACAAATCGGCGGTGGGCTTGGCGAAACAGAAGACATATTGTTATTCGAACGGAGTCTGTGTGAAGTAAGATGCTTGACCAGTTCGGCGTTGATTAGATACAAGCGTACTTTGCCGAAAAAGTTAAAAAATAATAAGGCGATAATTTTTTTTGGTTGGGGGCGTTCAGAAAGTTCCCCGGAGTTCTTAAAAACAGGAACTACAGATAAGAACTTTCAACACGCTGGAAAGCAAGAAACATTGATGTATGGCGAGAAATGTATGCCGCTGGATGTGAGTTGTGGTGCAGTGGATATCGGCTCGGAACGAGAAATAAGAGACCCTAGTTCGAATTCCAGTTGAATTCGTTGCATTCACATACACACAAATACCCTGGTGAAAGATATGAATCTGTCGCGTCTCCCTCCAGATATGGATTAAATATCAGGATAGGTTAGGTTCTATAGCCTTTCTTGGCAACCAGTGCTATCGCAGAAAGTAATAACTACCTACTGCGGGAAAATCTTCTGCCAAAGCGTGTATCACATATAGCATTCTACTGACTGATAGCAAGAACAGGAGCCAGTTCAGAAGCACATATCTTTAGAACAACTGCAGGTATACCGTCGAATCTGAAAGCCTTGCGGAGATATAGTTCTGAAACGATAGCAGATACTATGGATTTATATGCATATCACTCAGTAGTGACTTCATTCCAAGTGGAAAATCAAGTAGAGCTACTCCAGATGAGTCGACAGTGGCATTGGAATAGAATTTCTGAGCAGAGCAGTCGGCTTTATCCGCGGTAGATATTAGATTGATTAAATAGAGGAGGGACCGAGGATTTGCATTTTTTCAAAGCTCTCTTGCAAAGCCGCCAGTAATCCATAGAAACAAATCTGTGAGAGGCTGTACGTTCTTATTTAAATCTCTATAGACAAATTCGGTGATGACCGTTAACAAATCGGCGTTAGGCATGGCGAAACAGAAAACATATTGTTATTCGAACGGAGTCTGTGTGAAGTAAGATGCTTGACCAGTTCGGCGTTGATTAAAGCCAAGCCTACTTTACCGAAAAGGGTTAAAAAATAATAAGGCGATAATTCTTTTTTTTTAGTGGTGGTGGTGGAGGGGGCTGAGAAAGTTTTCGGGTGTTCTTAAAAACAGGAATATAGTTCTTAAAAATAGTGGCTTTGCTTCTCTGAGTTCTCGTTTTCCCTCATTACGACCAATGACAAAAAGAATTCGGTTACAATCAGATCTTTCACTGGTATAACCAGAAAAAAGTGATTCCTGTAGTGGCTGAACAGGCAGGAGTGAAACAAGGAGAAGATTGTGGTTTAACATGGTAGTTCCGTGTTACAGGAAAGCTTCAATGTCCGCTCTCACCCAGGAAGAAACCTCATTTTGCAACAGAATGATTAAAAATATAATTTCAAGGGGAATCGGGAAGAAATTCACAAAACGAGTCCCGGTCAGTGCGTTGGTATCAGAAAGATGTTCTGTTAATAAAATATTCTTGCCTGATGGAAGAGCAGAAAAACATATCGACAGATACTACCGCATGGTCGGAGATGTCAAAAGAACAGAGTTTCAGCGCACGACGTGAGTCCGAGGAGAATGTAAGAAAAAGGAAGAGCTTAATCTAAATATGAAACATTAATAAGATAAAGTAAAACTTGTAATGAAATACTAATGATGAAAATACTTAATTTAAAATACAAGAAAACGAAATAAAATTTATAGTAAAATAATAATAAATATGCTTCATCTAAAAATGTACTAGATAAAATTTTGATATCTTTTTTGTGTGCGTTGATTTTTGCAATATTCCCAATCAGTCCTTACTTGGCTACCTCATCCAATATCACTATTTTGATTCAACCCTTTGCCAACTTTTGCATTTATTTGTTTTTGTTTTTGCCACAACCTAAACACATATTTAAAATAATTTTTCTTTGCCTTTTATATATTCTTTCAGTTCCAATTTTCACCCAATTTTTGTAGACTTTACCCATCCCTGATCCATTACTTTGATATGTTAGAAGATGTCTAAGCGATAGGTTTATTTTTTTATTTTTTTGCTAAAGTTTTGTTATTTATTCGTTTTGGGATTACGAACCAAAGAGACACGAGAGCTTTCTATTTATCTGTTAAAGTTTATGCATAGCAGATAAATATTCTGCTGTACATTTACTGCCGGAATGTGTTACCTTGAATAATGACATCATTAATAATAATAATAATAATAATAATAATATGGACCTTAAATTGACCACAAATATTATTGTCATAAGCCAAATAGTCAGTCAGTTAAGTGAGATACATGATACACGATTGGGCGATCATATCTCTTTCGAGAAATGACTGACTGAGCAGTAGTTTTCCCACAGTAGGTTGTCATTACTTTCTGCGGTATTCTGATTGCCATTCAAGACAATAGAACCAATTCTGTCTTGCTATTTAACCCATAGCTGGAGGGAGAAGAGACGAATTAATATATTTCCCAATGATATTTGCGCGTAACTGAATGCAACGAATTCAATTGGAATTCGAACTCGTTTCCCCGATTTCTCGTTCTGTGCCGATTTCCACTGTACCACAACGTACATCCCGCACCGCGACGCACATAAGGCAAACAACTTGATCGAAAGTGACGATGTATTGCTCATGAGGGATTTCGGCATATAAACAGACCGTATCCTTGAGGTAACCAAACCAGACATCACAGTGGAACGTCAGCATCATGATTGTCATTATTCTCACTTAGATTTACATGGGCTACTCATTTTAATTGTTGTTGCTGCTGAAAGTCTACAAGTGACGCCGTTTCTAGTAGCCGGTACCATTATTTGAGATTCTGTAGCGCCAGTCAAGGAAGGATAGTTCTAGCTCGAAGCCATCGATCTGAGAAGGCATTTTTATACAGCTGGCAGTTTAGATATTTCTTACTGGTTTTGGCGCCCTGCATGGAAAAGAAAGCACAAAATGCCTCCTAATTGACGTGGCCTGCTCCTGATAACCATCATTGACAAACACAAGATATACACCGACCTACGGATTTAAGTTGCTAGTATGTGGGATATTCAAGTCGCTATTGCCACAGTTGTTGTGGCATTTGGGTGTATACCACCAAAGCTCTACGATGAGAAAATCGAAACAAAACCTATTATTCCCTCAATTCAGAAACCCGCAGAAGATGCTCTCGTTCTTAGATAGTACGACTAGATGAAGAATACTCCTAAAGCAAGGTCTCCAGTTGCAAACGAATATCGTGTTAAAGATAATAATAATAGCAATAATCATAATAATAATTTTATGCCCAGATGCTACACTAGATATGGCTGTTATGGCTGCTGATCTTAATTTATTGGTGGTGTTGAAATGTATTTTTATATTAAAATTCTTCCTATACAAGGATTGAAAACTACTCAAGGAAGATGATTACTGTTAAAAATGTTTATGATAATTGAGGTGTGATACGAGTGAAATACGTGAAGGAAATATGAAATTAAAGAGGATAGATAACATTATACTTAACTTTAAAGGGTTAAGCTTGTAGCGTTCATAGAAGTATCCACGTGGGAGTCTGTTCCTCAAAAGGGACATTTTCTAAAAACAAAAAAAACTTGCCTAAGGGAAAATTTCTGTTTAAATTTGGAATACGGGGGATATGAGGGTGAATCAAATTTTTAGAAGAAGCATGGCGTGTTCTATCTGCAAATGTCTTAAATGTTTTTTCTTGGGTTACAAGATGGGCTACAATAAATATCCCTTTCAGTTTAACCGATTTGCCATTTGGGCATGATTCTAAGGTCTGACGGTGTCTAAATTTTTTGATCATGTGCGGGGATATCATGCCCGGTTATTGAGCGAGTATTTCTTTAAGTTTGAAGGATGTAGCAAGGCAATTTGGGAGTCACATCTTTGTTATGTCGCCAAGTTTTTTTTTTTTTTTAATCATATCACCCCAAGCAAGGCGGTAACGCCACTGATGTGCAGGGGGCTACGTAAGAGTAAAAAGAATGGAAAAGAGAAAGCCGGAAACAACATCCTAAACAGGAAACAAGGGATGAACCTCTTCACCTGTTCAATAGATGTGGGTGGAGTGTGAACCGGGCGATAGTTTAGTCTATCTAACTCAACAACAGAATCAGAATATAAGTTGTATTCCGCGGAAAGACGGTTAGTATGTACAGAAGTGATTAGCAATATTTACAATAGAAAGATACAAGAGTTCAATCCGTCGTAAGACGTGTGTATACGTGATTACTTCCGGTACGCAACCGGAAGTGTGACTAACTCTTCACTGACT
This sequence comes from Ascarosepion bandense, assembly GCA_037127315.1. Taxonomy (NCBI): domain Eukaryota; kingdom Metazoa; phylum Mollusca; class Cephalopoda; order Sepiida; family Sepiidae; genus Ascarosepion; species Ascarosepion bandense. The sequence goes on from JBBBDQ010000900.1 coordinate 4,902,795, forward strand.
CGCACTGACTCTTCAGTAACTCATTAGAGACTCTCTAGTGGCTCCTTACGACTCATTATTGAGTTGTCCCTCCCAGTAAGGGCAACATGTGACACATGGTCAGTTTGGACTGGGATTTCCGGGCTATATGGCTCAGCCAAAAAATATCTGTCTATTTTTGCCCAGTCGTGTTTCTACCCTTCGGCGGAACCACGACTGGGTTACTGCTCTCTGCTCGGAAGCAGAGAGCGCCCCCCCGCCCGAAGGCAGAGAGCTGACAGTGTCGTAGAGTCGTCCAGCGACTCCGTACGACTCTCCTGTAGAGAATCCACCATTGCTATATATAGCAATGGGAACAGTCCATTTGTAGTCAAATTGGAGCGGCGCCCTAACAATCTTAAATACGCAGGAACGTTCTGACCCATAAACTGTCTTAGCGGCCTGGGCTACTCGACAGAAGATATTTTTAACTGGGTCCAACATTCTAGATTATATGCTGCTTTTATCAAAGCCTGTCACTAAAAAATTTAATTCCCACTGGCATGCTCTATCTTTAAGAATCCGATCAGACAAATCGAGTATTGCTGCCATATCTGGGCTTGTGCTACCCGATCCCCGCTGTCAAGCCTCGGCCGAATTCGAAAGCGCTTATGTGGTTTTTGCGGGTGATGAGTTATTCTCAACCCTACAATCTTTATCTCACAGACGAAATGTTGCTAGCTTCTCCCTACTCTATCACTTTTACTATTATCGCAGATCTTCGGACAAGTAACATTCCTTAGTTCCTCTGGCTAAGACTTTCAGAGCTAGGATTCATCATGCCATTTTCACGGTTACAAACCATCGCTAATCTCTTCATGTTCCTTTGATAAACATCAAGTCCCATTCAGATAGCTTCTTCAGTAGAATTGTTACCTCGTGGAACAAACTCCCGAGAGAATACTTCCTTGAAAACTACAGGGTCAACAGATATCTATTCTACTCGTCCTCATAATAATCTATTACTTCCTTCTTTACAGCAACTGCATTCAGTAACCTTTTAATTTGAGTAGCCCTTGAGCCTTGTATTTGAGTTGATTAACTGTAAAAATAAAATAAAAATTGCCTCTGATGCTTGAAGAACAGAACTGAAAAAAAAAGTGAAATGTTTAGCATTATTTCTTTTTGTTTAATTTAATTTTTGCTTGTTTTATTTTTGTAAATTCAAATTTTACTTTACGCAAATAAATATTCTAATTTGAAGCTGAAATACTCGCATTCTGGTAAAGCCTTTTTTATTGAATCATTGTCGTGATGATATGAACAAATATTAGTGGAAACCATTTTCTGTATCTTTGAAAAATATTGTAAGAGTCATTTTAATTTTATCTTCGTCATATATATATATATATATATATATATATATATATATATATCTTCGTCGTATATATATATATATATATATATATATATATATATATATATATATTCAAATAAAACTCCTAAAATCATATTTGTCATAGGATTATTTCTGTGAAGTAAATTCGCTTCATCACCGATCGTTTATTATGGAAAAAATTTCCATAATAAATGGCCGCTGATTAAGCGAATTTAATACGCAGAAATAATCATATGACACATCTAATTTTCGTAGTTTTATTTGGAAAAAAATTACATATTTGGATATGTAAATAGATAATTCTATTTCCACCGAGCCCTCTTGATCAGTTTTAATATTAATACGATTAATAAATATATATATATTCGATATTCTGTTTCCGCAAGCGTTTTATTGAACCTTCGTCTGCATCGTAGCTCCGATCTATTTATATTGGTCAGTAATGGATCTTCCGACTTCATTATATATATATATTCCATTTGTAAACGAGTTATTACGCGACCTAGGTTTTTACCATGAATGGTGTGTTCAATCGATTTGCAATAATAACTCGTTTACAAATAGAAAATATTCAAAAGTTCTACAATATAATTGTATTGAACACTTTTTAATACAAATGTGCATTCTTATTATGACCAGAAATTAAGTAATTAAAGAATGAATATATACATATATATAGTGTATCGAGGCAGCAGATAATTTTCTAAACATATACTGTTAAATATAAGAGACAATGAATGTCTATTATGTTTAATCATGAGCCGTTCTAAACATCGTATTTAATTTCAGGTGAAAATAAAGACAAAATTCTCCAAAATCTGGATAATTTTTTATTAAGTTGATTCTAAGCTTTTGTCTCACATGAGCCATCTTCAGAGAGGTTACAAGGACGTTAACATAAAAAGATCCACCATCAAATACGAGTTTATCTTATGTTGACATAAAACTTTGCTAAGCAATGATAACAGTTATCACAAATAGCAAACGCAGTTCGTAAATTTGTAATGCGGTTCTATGAGTGGCGTCTTCAGGCGATTTGCAATAATAACTTGTTTACAAATGGAAAATATTCAAAAGTTCTACAATATAATTGTATTGAACACTTTTTAATGTCACCATGCACTGGTCTAATTCGTATTACGAGCAGAAACTAAGTAATTAAACAATGAATATATATATATATATATATTTAAAAAAAAGATTAATTCAAAGATGTTGAATGGCCATTTCGATATGAAGATCCCCACGGGGGACAACACATCACCTCAACAACAGAAAAATCCTTTCAGAAACTGGAGAAAAATTAGTCTACTTTTTTCTTTTTAAATAGATTGCAAAGAAATAAAAAAATAAAATAAAAAAAATAAAATAAAAATAAAAATAAAGGGAAAGAAAAAGAAAAAGAAAACGAAAAAGAAAAAGAAAAAGATAGAATAAAATCAAATAAATAAGAAAAGAAAAAATTGACATCGTCTGGGTTCGCAAAAAAAAAGGGAGAATGTAACTAAAAATTAACAGACAGCCGTGTTAAATCGACGTAAGTTTAAGCAACACGGAAAAAAGGTGGTAAGAGAGATAAAAGAAGGAAGGGAGGGAAAAAGAAAGAAACTAAAGAAAATTTTTTTTAAATATTACAGACGCTGGACAAATTCAAAAACCTAATTTCCCCAAAACGTTGAAGTATTAGAAAAAGGCCTTTACTTAAAAAGGCATAATTATTAATAAAAGGGAATAAAAAGATATAGGATTTAAAATAAAATCATTTTTAAAAAAATTAGGTCATTTGAAATTAAACTAAATAAAGACAACACTAGGTAAAAAAAAAAAAATTAATTACAATTATACATACCTATAGAAGTACACACATACATACATGTATATACACACACAATTCTACGAATAAGAATACATATATACATACACATACACACACATACATTCAATTTATTACACACTTATATACATATACATGCGCATACACACATATATATGTGTGTACACACCTATATACAAAAAATTCATATACACACAATATACATGTGTACACATACATGCACACATATACACACACACGCACACACATATATATATATATACATATTCCATATGCACTCACACACATACATATAAAAATATAAAAAATTAATGAATATTATGAAAAAGAGCATTTAAATAGCTAAAAAATTTTTTCCAAAATTACATATAGCCCACATACATAAATACATATATACATATATATACATATATATACAAATATGCACATCCACACACAAACATACACATATACATAAAAAAAAATTAAAATTAAAATTAAAATTAAAAAATTAAAAAAATTATAGAAAAATTTAGAATTTAAAAATTAAAAATTAGAAGTTAAATTTTAAAATCCGCCCTATGGCGGCACTGGTTTATAAATTCCCTCCTAAGGTTCAAAAGTAAGTCCTGATGAGGATACTTCAAAATCAGAATCTTCTCCAACAAACACAGACGCTTCCTTCTTTTATCTCTCTTACCACCTTTTTTCCGTGTTGCTTAAACTTACGTCGATTTAACACGGCTGTCTGTTAATTTTTAGTTACATTCTCCCTTTTTTTTGCGAACCCAGACGATGTCAATTTTTTCTTTTCTTATTTATTTGATTTTATTCTATCTTTTTCTTTTTCTTTTTCGTTTTCTTTTTCTTTTTCTTTTTCTTTCCCTTTATTTTTATTTTTATTTTATTTTTTTATTTTATTTTTTTATTTCTTTGCAATCTATTTAAAAAGGAAAAGTAGACTAATTTTTCTCCAGTTTCTGAAAGGATTTTTCTGTTGCTGAGGTGATGTGTTGTCCCCCGTGGGGATCTTCATATCGAAATGGCCATTCAACATCTTTGAATTAATCCTCTTTTTAAATATATATATTTGCTCTGTAATATTTTATTACATGGAGCTCTCTTCCTGTATCATTTGTTAATATTAAAATAAAATTTTTAATATTAATTAGGATCGGGTTTTTTGGAATTTACTTTCCTGCTTTTTTACCTTGGATTGAAGTATCTGAATTAAAATATATATACTACCGCACTACAAGAAACCCCCACATAACAGAGTGTTGGGTACATTTGGGGGAAATCGCGAGCACACAAAATCTACATATAGGTGTATGAAACTATAGTTAATATAATAAATAGTATGTTCTGCCTCATTTATAGGCATTGATCACTTTTCTTCCTAGTACGGGATATTTTGTGTTCTCTCTTTGAGTCACTATTTCGCCCTCAAGTATTCAGTAAAAATGAATTAGAGCACTCTAGCTATTGGGCGCGTAATATGATATGCGCTAAAAAGACTGCCTTCTTTCACCGAACGCCCCGTTGTCCAGAGATAGAGTCGCCGACTGACTCCGATTCGGTCGCGTTTCAGGCCTGGGTTAGGGAGCAATCGGAGTCTAACCGTACTGATGAGCTGTGATACAGCGAAACAAATCTGTCTGCGGATGACAATATATATATATATATATATATATATAACTAAAGTAGACAGGCCCTCCTATCGCCCGGTTCATATTCCTCCCCCTTCTTTTGAACAGGAGTAGAGGCTCATCTATTGATTCCTTTTTAGAAAGTGGTTTCCGGTTCTTTGCTCGGAACAAAGACTTCATATTAGAAATGAAGGATCAAATTGCATGTAAAGTCAAAAATAGAAAGGTAAATGAAAGTAACGAATTTTCAATATGTGATGGTGTACTTATGTACGCTGATAGAACTGTAATTCTAACATAATTGCGAAAACGCATGTCAAAAAAAAAATTCCTCGTTGGTCATCCGGGAATTTCTCGGATGAAATTTCTAATGGGATGCTACTCTTACCGACCAAAAATGGATGAAGACATACAAAACATGGTTAAATCATACTGAAATTGTGCTCTGGCAGCGAAGTCCCCACCGATTAAATTTCAATTTTGGCCGGAAACAAACATTCCGTGGTCCTGGTTATATCTAGATTTCGCTGGGTCGTTGAATAAAGCAATATTATCCGGTGGCGGCTGACAGTTATACCAAATGACCTGAAATGTTGAAATGTAGAAATCAACTACCAAGATAGCATTAAATTTCTTGCACGAAATCTTTGCAGTTTTAGGTGTACCTGATTTCATTGTGTCAGACATCGGGACGCAGTTCACATCTCGTGAATTCAAGTCATTCTGCTAGTCCTTACAAAAACAACATATTACAACGCCCCCGTATCATCCAAGATCGAACTGACAAGCGGAACGCTTTGTTGACACGTTCAAAAGGTCTCTCAAAAGATCGGAGTGGGAGCAGTCGGGTGAGAAAATGCTTCAGTAATTTCTGAACGTTTTCAGAATTACGTCAAATGTGAACACTAGATCTGGAATGTCGCCAGTGGAATTGGTGTTCACCAGAAAAATTAAGTTTATGTTGAACAAAATACTACCTGAACTGAAGGCAAAAACATCAAGGAATATTCCTGTAAATAATTACTTTAACCTGGGAGAAAATGTATTTTTTAAGATTTACCAAAAGGGAAAAGAATTTTGGAATGATGGCGTGGCACAAAAAGGATCAGTTAAATGACTTACATAGTGCAGGAACCAAGATGGGAGAATAAATATCACCTGAACAAATTTATAATACAAGTAATAAAAGGATTGGATGTGCGTTGTGGTGCAGTGGATAGCGGCTTGGAACGAGAAATCGGAGAACCGGGATCGAATTCCAGTTGAATTCATTGCATTCATTTACGCATAACTACCCTTGAGAAAAGTATTACTTCATCTATTCCCTCTGGCTATGGGTCAAATAATAGGAAAGATTGGGTTCTATAGCCTTGGTCAGCAACTAGTCTGCCGCAGAAAGCAATGGCAACCTACTGCGGGATAATCTTCTGCCCAGTCATTCATGTCTCTTTCGAGACATGATTGCCCAAAGTGAGTATCACGTATGGCATTTAACTGACTGACTGAAATATCATAACTTGCTAACAGCGAGTTACTAAAAGTTCCCTACAGTATAACGTTATGAAAAACTAACATCATAAAAGAAATGTAGAAAACTGACTACCGCGGCCACAATAAATGTCTTACAAGAGATTATTGCAGAGCTCGGTGTGCACATCTATTGAATTTAAGGCTTTCTGTAAATTATTAGTAATAAAACATTATCACCCTGCCTTATCACCCAAGATGAAACGGACAAGCGGAACAGTTCCTCGCTACGTTTAAAAAAGCACTAAAACAATCGAAGGGAGGAAAGTAATTCTACAACAATTTCTGAATGTTTCAGAATAACACCAAACCTGAATACCGTGTCTGGAATATCACGTGTAGAGCTGATATTCACCCGGAAGATTAAGTCCGTTTTCAAGAAATTACTAACAGAAGGGAAGGCGAGAGCATCAAGAAGTAACATTATAAGTAAATAGTTCAAAATTGGAGATAAGAATTTTTTTCCAAATGTATCAATGGGGAAAATAATTCTGGAAATATGGCGTTATAAAAAATCGGACCAGCAAAATGGCATACATGGTACAAGGACAAAGATGTGACCATAAGCAACACCATAATCAGTTAAAACGTAGATTTACCGATTTAAGAAGTCTCCAAAAAGAGGTACTCATGGAAATTTTTCATGACCTGTTTGACGTATCCACACAATCAAAAATTGTTGACTCAAACCTTTAAAGTAAAAAAAAAATTAGCAAAACAATTTTTAGATTATTGAACCAAAACTGAAGAAATACAAGCTCCAGATGAAATAATTTCAAAGGGAAAGTGTCAGATAGAAAATAAAGACACTGCTGACACATTGTTTTGCACACAGGCCGCCAGAGAGCAGACACAGTCGATCTCGTCTTGAAATAATTAGAAGCATCGTGCTGCTGGGAGGATGTGACATGCAAAAACAATATATATATTGACATTGTCAGACTCTCTGCCTGCATATGCCTCTGCTACTATGACACTGTCAGCACTCTGCCTTCGGGTGGAGAGCGCTCTCTGCTTTTGAGCAGAGAGCATTAACCCAGTCGTGGTTCCGCCGTAGGGTAGAATTACGACTGGGCAAAGATAGACAGATATTTTTGGCCTGGGTCTATGGCCGGGAAGACCCATATTAAAAAAACCTTGTGTCACAACTCGTCTTAAGTGGAAAGGTGGGTAAATACCGTCAGACTCTCTGCCTTTTGGCAGAGAGGAATTCAGGCGAGGCTCTGATTACTCACAATTAAAAGTTCTTGTAACATATTTTGACTCAAATTAGGAGGCAGCTAAATATTATTATCGGAGTCTCTTCCTTTGTTTCGTCTGGATAAAAATAGACACTACATTTAGCCCGAGCTTCAGGGCTCAAATTCCCGACTTTAAAAAGGCCTTGTGTCACATTCTGCCCCAGTGAGGTAGCAACTAAATGTTATTAACATTGAGAAGTATAATTGTCTGGCACAGTATTGTTCGAAAACGCTATTATTCTTGTATCTTTGACTTTACAAAGTGACATTAAAATTTGTATTACAAAACCCTAAAAACTACAATCTTCAAAAGTCAAAGTGCAACGTCAATTACCATCCTCTATCGCCTTGATTCCCATTTGACTCTTATTCTTTCTTCGACATCATCTGAACCTTGTTTTTTTTTCCTCTTTCCTTTCATTGTAAACCGGCTGCATAACCATCAGCCTGGGTCTAGTTAAACCTGGAAACAACAGCAATTAAGATGTGGTATCACATTCCTCACAAGCTTCTAATCAGAGACCTTGCTGCCAGATGCAGTTTTTGTGATACCGAGGACATATATATATATATACCATGGCCCAGAGGTAGAGTCGCCGACTGACGCCGCTTCAGTCGGGTTTCAATCCTGGGTTAAAAACAATCGGAGTCTAAACGTACTGATGAGCTGTAATACAGCAAAACAGATCTGTCTGCGGATGACTATTTACGCTCTCACACCCTGATTGAGCACTCTGGAAGGATGGTAGACTTTGAAAAACAGTAGCTACCCTGGCATGTACGCATCGCTCATTCACTAATGAATTAGAGCACTTTGGCTATTGGGCGTGTATAATGACAATATACATGTTAAAAAGTCTGCCTTCTTCTACTGTGCGCCCATGAACCAGAGGTAGATACGACGACTGACGCTGCTTCGGTCGGGTCTCAATCCTGGGTTATAAAGCAATCGGAGTCTAACCGTACTGATGAGCTGTGATACAGCGAAACAGATCTGTCTGCAGATGACTATATATATATATATATATATATATATATATATATATATAAATTAAATCAGTTAGATGTGTACCACCAAAAAGACAAACTTATTCCAATGAAGTCCTAAAGGTCGAAACGCGTCCAAGAAAAATTTTTCCTCTCTGCCATACATTTATCTAATATATATATATATATATATATATATATGTGTGTGTGTGTGTGTGTGTGTGTGTGTGTGTGTGTGTGTGTGTGATGTACGGTTCAAGTAGGAATGAAAGGCAAAAAGTTTTAAGGAAAATGCGTTGTGATATTTTTTAGGATAAGAGAGGCAATAAATCAAATTATGTTATCATATCCGACAAGCTGAAACCAAAATAAATGTTCTTGTTTTATATATATATATATATATATATATATATATATGTGTGTGTGTGTGTGTGTGTGTGTGTGTGTGTGTGTGTGTGTGAAAATAAGATACCACGGCAACACAAAGAAAGTAGGCAAGATGCCTTAAATAAAGAACTGAGCCATAATAGAGTTTAGGGTTAGGGTCCTAACAATGTTTTTGTTAGAGTAATGTTGAAGTTAGTTGAAATATAATATTGTAAGCTTTACTACAGAGTTGTGACAGCAGCGACGAGGAATCTAAATGTATACAGAATAAGAAAATTGACCATTTTACTGTGGTGCAAATAACAGTGACAACAAGAAATTATAACCACGTTAGTGTAATGTTTTTTCTTTCTGTGGGTAAAGAAAAAAACATGTTTTTAAAATATGGAAGAAGTGGGGAAAATGCAACAACAGCAACAGCATTAACACCAACAACACCAACAACAGCATTTAACGGAACTCCAAAAACAACAATAAAATTAATTGAAATAATTTTCAATAAAGTGGAAAATTCTCCGAATTCTTTCACTTCAGACGCGGTGATAGACATGAATTCACATGCCATTCAGATGATGGAATTACATTTTCTGCTTATTTTAGAAGATACAAGCAAATCTACAGAGAAGAATACAGCGACTGGGAAGACGAAAGAAAATAAGACTTTTGCTGAGAATGTTATCACCGCTAGAACAAGAAAAATATTTTACTAAAAAGAAGAAATTTGCAATGAAGAAACAGTAAATATTTTGACTAAAACTTTTATCAAGAAAAGTTATTAGTCAATACTCGTTGAAAAAAAAAAACGTAAAAAAGACGAAGATTTTGTCACATATGCGTGAATTATGGACAAGAAGTGTGAAAGGTTCAAATAAAAAATGTTGACTCCGGATATGTTTAAAGGATGAATATTCGTTCTAGGGTTAATGGCGAAACAAATCGCATAATTACGCGCTAGAATCCTAATGAAACTGGAACAGAAATAAAAACTAACACGACACGAAATATCAGACGAACATCAGATATTCATAACTCTGAGATATGATACGAAGAAAATTGAAGAAGACGAATGTGCTTATATTTAAGGCAAAGAAAAATGTGGACAAAGAAAAATTTGTCCAATTTTCAGATATGGAAGGTTACGTCTTGAAGACGACTACCCCTTTAAGAATGTAATGTGATGTAGGTGCAGAAAAGTAGGACATAAAATGTCACACTGTATAACTAAATCTAGAAAAAGTTCTCATACAACGTTCAGACGGAAAAATAATCACAGAAGACTAAAGAAAATGTGTGCATGTGAAAATTAATAATTTTGATGCAGAAATGAAACGAAACACGGGTAGAGATATCACAATATTAAGCAAAGCCAAATGAAAAGTAAACATAAAAACTATATAAAAAGAACTTCGAAAATCACACGTGGCGTGTCGGGTAAAAAATTATTTGTTATTGGTGAAATGAATAGCAACGTTTCATTTTGTAACAAGTGTGTAAAAACCAAGGTTTTATATGTTAAAAATACTACAAAATTATTGGGGACTGAACTGATGGAATTATTCGAGTAAAGAATTTACTTATTGTTGTGGATTCCGAGTGAGAAACCACACAAAATAATAAATAACAAAAACAGACATGGAGATAGAAAATGTAAGTTATATTGAACAATATATATAAACTGGAACACGGGTTAGTCAATTCAGGAATACTATTAGTAGAAATAATTATATACAGTCTTGAAGTGAAATAGTATGTCCGGGTAATGAGTCTATATCCTAACAACTACAACTAACTCTGCACCAATTTACTGACCAATTTGAAATTTTGCTTTCACTTTGAAATACCAAACTTTCAAAGTGAAAGCAAAATTTCAAATAAAAAATTGTATCTAAACGGAAACGTAGCATACCGTTCGCAGCCTTGTATCAAGTCAACAAAGAGTTAGACAGACTTGAAAAAAATAAAACGACTATTCAAAATGAGCAGCGTGAGCAGTGTATGTAAGGAAAAAATTCATGTTTTGTTTTTAAATATTTAAAATCCCGTAATTATCCATTATCAAGTCCAGAGGAAATTTTTTCGAAATTAATCGGTGTAGACATGTTTTCGAAGTTAGATTCGAAGTTAGATTCTTGAGGCGAATTAGCAAATACGAGTTAAAGAAGAATGTTCAGAGCAATTAAGAATATTAATATCCATCAAAACTTTACTAGGCTAGAAGGCATCTGTAAGACTAGCAACTTATTATCAATTTTACGTACTTAATAAGCAGAATTTGAGATCTCCACTGAACAATTTGCTTAAAAAAAGGCGTAAAGTGGAAATGGAGTGATAAGTGTCAAAAGGCGTTTGAAGAAATCAAGAAAATACTAACGTTAGATTTATCATTAGCGCACTACGAAAGCAGAAATCGTATTGGCTTCAGATGCTAGTGACTATGGTATAGGAGTGATAATTCTGTATAAAGAAAACCATAACCTGAAAAGCCGTTGCACATACTTCGCGTTCGTTATTATCGAGAACCAAAAAAACTACAGCCATATCGAAACATTTCGTTTACAGACACACACCTGTATTATCAATCGTTTGTTCGAAAAAAGGTATTCCTACGCATATAGAGAATACATTAAAACCCTGATGTACCATCTTATTAAATTACGATTTAGTATGGAATACTAGCCGTATAAAAAATTGAGAAATGTTGATGTTTTTAACAAAAAAGACTTAACTGTTTGCAGCATTTAAAAGTGAAATAGAAATGAAGAATATCTTATGCAATGTAGTATACAAGCTACAAATTACCTTGGAAGAAACAAAAGTAAAATCAGAACAAAATGTTTGTTTCGAAATTTGAAAAAAAAAAAACACGATTGAAAGAATTGAATAAAGATTGACGATTTTTTAACAAAATCCAGATTTCACAAAGAGTAGTAATATCTGCCGTATTGCAAAAGTGGATACTGAATGAATTTTATAGTTCGCCTTAAGGGAACTTCAAGGATAAAATCTCTTATAAGAAGTTATGAATTTTAATGCTTCCAAAATGAAGCTGCTGCTATCTATTAACCATCACAGACAATCGCACCTACTACCCTCCAACAATTAACTTAGATCAGGCTAGTCTTCTTGAAAGCAAAACACTGCGCCTCCTCGGGTTAACTCTCACAACAGACCTCAAGTGAAATGACTATATAGAATCAACAGCGAAATCCGCTGCTAAAAAGGTCTGTTCTCTGTGTAGGGCCAGGATGTTTTTCCCGTCTGAAACAATCCTGCACATATATAAATCTACCATCCGCCCGTGTATTGAATACTGCTGCCATATCTGGTCGGGTGCTCCTGCTATCCACCTAGGGATCCTTGACAAAATCCAACGGAGAATCTGTAATGTGATCGATCCCGACTTGGCAGCTCAGATACAATCACTTTCTCACCGGCGCAATGTCGCTTCCCAGTGTCTCTTCTACAAATACTTTCGCGGCTTCTGCTCCTATGAACTTAGCTCACTAGTTCCCCCTATATATGAATTTACTCGAGCCACAACATTAGCAACTAGGTCCCACTCTTTTACTGTGAAACCAATATAATGTAAACGCAAATTCTACTCCATCAGCTTCATTTCTCGCACTTGTGAAATTTTTTTCCGTTTACTTACCTCCCCGACAGCTACAATTTCCAAGAATTTAAATGTGAAGTCAATAGTCATCTCCTATCTCACTAATTTGCATCCTCTCTCTCACGTTCCTTTCTCCGTCTACTCCACTCTCATCAGTATTCTCAGCCTTCTCTTACCCACTTCCTAACACCCCCTATAATCTGTCACTCTTTCTCATAACTTTTCTCCTATGAAACCCCCTGCTCACCAGTGGTAGTAAACTGCCTTGCTTGGGGTAATATGATTTTAAAAAATGTAAACTGGACACAAATAGATGAAGATATTGAAAAATTAGTAAAATCTTGCAGTGGTTGTGCTCTGCTTGCAAAATCACCTGCCACGAAATGACAACCTTGGAAAATGGGAAAAGACGTCATGATAAGGTCATGAAAAATTAGAAAAATGATTTATATGGTGTAAGGTAAAAGTGGAAACACAAAAACACAAAAACATTGGAATCAATTAAAGAAAAGGTTTAATGAAGAAATGCCTGCAAGAAAGAAAGAGCCTATGCAAGGTCTGTATGATATTTTTGACGTACCAAAACCCAAGAATTAGTTGAACGTACAAGAATGAGTACCAAAAGACGAAAACATAAGGACAAAACTAGTGCTTGACCCAAAATGAAAGAAATACAAAGTTTAGTATGTGGCCAACTCCCCAGAAAGGATGAATACTAAAAAATAAAATATTTAAGAAAATAAAAATGTGAAAAGGAGCATGTTGTGGAGTAAATAAGACATCTGCGGTAACATAAAAACAAAAGAAAAATCCCGTAGACTACAGAAAATTTTTTTGTCGGCGCTTACAGGCTCGGATATTCTCATATTAAGATCGGGCTTGTTCCACATCCAGCCCCAGTGAGGAGGTTCAAGTGTTCCACTGTCAGACAAGCTCCCTGCCTTCTGGCAGAGGTCGACATGGGCAGAGACTCGGCCGAGAAGAATAGACAGGTTTAGTGCTCGCTTCTGCGTATGTGATGGCTAGAAAAACATTTTACCCTAAGTCCAATTGTACATGCTCGAGTTCCCCTCGACAAGCCCGACCTTGTGTCATATTCCATCTCAGTGTGGGGAGTTAGGGTAAATTCAAAAAATTCTGCTCGAACATTAAACTCTCGTTCGAGCTCTCTATCTTCGGACAGAGAACGACTCAGGGCTCGGTTTACGGCCTGGGAGACGGCTAAGAAAGCCAAACATGCTCTCCGTCTTCGGGCAGGGTTCGACTCAGTCGAAGCTCCATTTACGGATAGTGACTCGACTGAAGAAATAAAACAAATTTAGTACTCGATCCCGCGCATGCAGAGACTGGGCAAGTTTTGACACTTGGACCGAGTGTCTACGCCCTAGTTCCCACGTAAAGCCCTTAAATTCCCAGAGTTCTACTCGAAGTGACTCTTATTATGCTCTATGTCTTCAAGCAGAGAACGGCTCAGTCGTGGTTATGTCCCTGGGCAGAGAATCGACTGAGAAAAATAGACAAGCCCGATCCCGCTCATGCTGCAGTCGGGAAATTTTTACCTGAGTGTACGAGCTCAGAAACCCTACGTTAAACCCGACCTTGTGTCATATCCTGCCTCTGTGAGGTGGATTTGGGTAAATAATCAGAGTTTCGATGGAATTATTATAGAATGTTCATTTTAAATCAGCCCACTTCAAGTAGATCTTTGTTTTTTTTTCTCTACTAGCTCCTACACCGCATTGTGCTATCTTTGTTTTCTGAAATGTCAATGATGTTATTAATGTCCTAGTCTTAGGTTTATTGTCGAGAATTGTCAGATTAGGGCACTCTCAATACATTTTTTTCTTTTTGATCAAACTGGAAAATTGGCGATTTTATTGAATAAATTTACTCTTTAGTGTTTCAATATATTTTGGGCAATTTTATGAAATATATCTGTTAAAATGATGTGAATGTTATTTTTGCATAATTTAGATGACAATTCTTTCATAGCACCCTGTAAGAATCAATGAAAATCCCATGAAGCAAATGTAATTATTTATTCATGTAAACTTGTGCTGAAGAGAGCCACAACCATACCGATGATGCTGTAGTTTCAATAGCTTAGTTTGAGTTTGAGTTTTGTTTAACGGCATATCAACGTCTGCGGGTTATTTAATGTCAAAAAGGTGGTGTTTTGAGGTATTTTTTAATGTTCAGTTAGTATGAGAAGGTTGGTTTAGTCCGATTTTAATGAACAATTTTTGGTTTTTATTCTTTTTGATTTTAGAAAACTGAAAATCTCTTCTAGTTTTGTAATAAAAATGTATTGCTGAGTATATTTTCTTCAAAAATGCGTTATGGCAATAATTTCTCTTCAAAAATGCATATTTTTCTATAAAAGTCTATTTTATGTATATATTACTATAAAAGTCTATTTTTATTGTTTCATTGTGTTTTGAGCCCAGTTTGGGCATCAACTATTTGTTGCCCATAGCTGGGACCCTAACAGGTTCTACCACTCCGGGTCAGAGCGGATCTGGGAACAATAGCAATTAAGAGGTGGTTCCATGCTCATCACAACCTTCTAATCAGAAGCCTTGCTGCTGGATGCAGTTTACCATCATGCCCAGAACCGTTTCAATAGCAAGTCTACTTTAATCTAGCGGACTTCATAGCCAACCGTTCAATTCTTCCATTTTAAATTCTGAGTTATCTTTTACTTATACTGGTTACCAAGCATAGTTAGAAAGCTCAACC
This sequence comes from Ascarosepion bandense, assembly GCA_037127315.1. Taxonomy (NCBI): domain Eukaryota; kingdom Metazoa; phylum Mollusca; class Cephalopoda; order Sepiida; family Sepiidae; genus Ascarosepion; species Ascarosepion bandense. The sequence goes on from JBBBDQ010000900.1 coordinate 4,918,108, forward strand.
AGCACTATTATTTTAATCGTAACTGAGGAATAGGAAAAAGAGATGTATTCATGCTTTGAGCCGCCAATCCCCCACTCTTTTTTTTACTATTAACTGATAGGATGATCGTACATCTCGTTAATACTTAAAGAAAACTTTGATGGCATCTCCTTGGGAGACTCTGTGTCTCTTGGCCTCAATCCACACACACACAAAAGTATATTAATGTAACAAAGCAAATCGCAGTAGCAAGTGAGCATCTAAACTCTGGGCGTTATCGGCCGGCAGGAAAGAGAGTCATATATTTTCATCCTAACATCCGGGCGTTGAAGAGAAATACAGGAACGACATCATCCAAATGAGTTTGTTTCTAACCTACATCACCAAACTGGGAAAATTTCTTTTAGAAAACAGGTAGCAATCTCACCTAAAACATTTGCCACCTGGTGGCGTCAGGTGCGTGGCCTGCTGGATTCCTGGAATAATTATATTGAGAATCCCAAGACTCCTGATAGCAGAATGGATATTAAGTCTGGTATTCGGACTGGCTTCAACAAGCAAAGTTCACTTGCTTGGTATACGAAAACATCCGCCCACAAGATAAGTATCTTTGGCCCATTATACAATCACAGATTTACGGATAAACACTTACGAAACGAAAAATGGACAGTGTGAGAAACGGTGGAAATCGTTTACAAAAATTGAAAGTCCAAATTTGTTCTCAGTAAAATAGGTATTAACCAACCAATTTGGGAGAATATTCAAGTATATTCTCATCCAATAGGAATAGAATTTTGGATGAACATTAAGTAGGGGTTAGATTTTCTGTTGTTAATACGTGATAAATTGATTCCCCACTTAGAATTACTGAAGTCTGATTTTTATTAAGTCAACATTTTAACAATAAAATTGGTATTGACTAACCAACATTAGAAACAAATTTTAGGATAGAGATTTTCTAAGCGCGACTTAAATGTGGCACACGGCCTAATGTATGGGCATCCGGTGAGAATCGAACTCACTACTCAATCGTAATGATTCTTGCTAGACAAAATTGCTAACCATGACACCGCATCATGATGCCTAAACAAATTTCAGGCTATATTTACATTAAATATGAATCTAAATTTCTATTGGACATAAAGTAGGAGACCGGTTTTCTAATGTTATTGAGTTATCAATTGATTTCCACCATTAAAATGATTGCAGTATGCCTGATTTCTATTATGTAAGTTAATATTTTAACAATCAAATTGATATTAACCGACAGGTGGAAAATCTTTCAGACTATTCTTATATTTTAATTGACTATAAATCATGTGATTTAGTTTATATATATATATATATATATATATATATATATATATATATATATGTATATCAAGCGCCCGTAGTTCATAGGTAGAATCGCCGACTTGTTTCAATCCTAGGTAAAAGGCAATCGGCTGTCTAACGGTCCTGATGAACTGTGATACAGCGAAACAGATCTGTCTGCGGATGACTATTTACGTTCTCACACCCTGATTGAGCACTCTGGAAGAATGGTAGACTTTGAAAAACAGTAGCTACTCTGGCATCTACGCATCGTTCATTCAGCAATGAATTAGAACACTCTCAGCTATTGGGCGTGTATAATGATAATATACATGCTAAATAGCCTGCCTCCTTCTACTGAGCGCCCGTATCTCAAAGGTAGAATCGCCGACTGACGCCAATTCGGTCGGGTTTCAATCCTGGGTAAAAAGCAATCGGCTGTCTAACGTACTGATGAGCTGAGATACAGCGAAACAGATCTGTTTGCGGATGACTATATATATATATATATATATATATATATATATATATATATTGAACTTAATTTCTTAAAGTTGGTTGGAAAGTAAAAAGAAACTTTTAGCATAGAACTTACGCTTACATCTAGCAAATTCAACTTTAAAATGATGAGACCTTGTTACCAATCTAGTCAGTCAGTTATTTGCCATATGTGATACACGCTTGGGCGATCATGTCTCGAAACAAACATGACTGAATATTTTCCCGCAGTATTTTCAGAGGCTATGGAACCCAATCTGTCCTCCTATTCAACCCATAGCTGGTGGCAAGAGACGGATTAATATTTTTCCCAAGTATTAAGTTTTGCGCGTAAGTGAATACATCAAACTCAACTAGAATTCGAACTCGGCTCATCGATTTCTCATTCTGAGCCGATATCCACTGCACCACAAGGCACAACTAATCAATTATTGCGCTTAAATTCATGAATTTCAGTTACTTTAGCGGAAAGTTCATCAGAATAATTACTATGAAATTATTTATAAAAAGCCGCAAGTAAACCACATCAAGGCGCTGGGAAAGTGACTGAAGCCGAGATACCAGGTCAGGACCAATAACATTGCAGATCCTTGTTTAGATTCTATGAAGAATCTATAAATATATAGCAGGGATACCAAAACATATGTGGCAACAATATTCAAAGTATAAACGAACGGTAGATTTATAAATATGTAAGTTAGATTTTGGAAATAAAATCGTTTAACACGACACAGTGAAACGAATTTCCTAGCAAATGATTCAATATAAACATTCTGTTGCATGTCAGAAAAGAACGTTAGTCCAAGAAAGCGTAAACAGTTACTATCTTGAAAGTTGGCATCAGAAGAAAAATATGTGTACAAAATACGCAAAACTAGATATCAGATATATTATATACTAGAAAAAATTAAAAACTAGCAATTTAGTTATTAAAAGTAATATACTCCATATAAGAATAATGTCGCAAATGAATATACCTGCCTACTTCTAAATAAGAACGCTAAAGGGGCACATAGAATATACCACAACCACAATATCGCAGAGACTCACCTGTCACTTCTCGGAAAACAGTGCTATCAGACAAGACATTAATAAGTAGCATAAGGACCACAAAGAGACATAAGGGAAATAAGGACAGCTACTCATAAACAATACCACAATACTACTAAAATCAAATATCCAAAACAGACTTGAAGCAATACTCATGCAACCAAAATAACCATCAATAAATATAAGCTAACAGCTCAATCCTCTCTCTCTCTCTCTCTCTCTCTCTATATATATATATATATATATATATATAGTCATCTGCAGACAGATTTGTTTCGCTGTATTACAGCTCATCAGTACGGCTTAGACTCCATTCGCTTCCTAACCCAGGATTGAAACCCGACCGAATCGGCGTCGGTCGGCGATTCAACCCCTAGGCCACGAGCGTCCGGCAGAAGAAGGCAGGCTTTTTAGCGCGTATAAACAAGCCCAATAGCTAGAGTGATCCAATTCATTATTGAATGAGCGATGCGTATATGCCGGGGTAGCTATATATATATATATATATATATATATATATATATATATATATATATATTAGTATATATAGCTATATATATATATTAGTCACCCACATACAAGTCGGTTTTGCTGTTTCACAGCTCATCAGTGTCGCTAGAAATATGCTTGTCTCTAGTCGGAATCGAAAGTCGGCCGATTTAGTACAGTCAAATATCCTACCTCTACGCTATCGGCATACGGCTGAGAAAAGAGGAAATTTTAACGTGTTACATATACATGGTGTAAATGATAAAATAATTTTAAGGTATGTTATATTTATAGGTTTAATGTACTCAATATTAAGGATAGAGCGTAGATGAAAATCGAAATTAATAAGCAGAGGGGACAATCTTTTTCATGCTGAAGGATTATTGTGTTTAAGTATAACAGACTGTGACCTCTGGGTGTTGACTTCAATGTCTGCTCTTATATATATATATATATATATATATATATTGGTAAGAATTAGAACAAATGGAGTAAAACTCCACAGTTCGTAGCATTTACTTTTTAAGTGGTCAATACAAAGTAGTGCAATATATATCCAACTACCAACTAGATGAAAACATCCTAAAAAAACTCATAAATACTAATATTTCTCCGACAGACTCTAACAAAAAAATTAAGTTCATTATATATTACACTAAATCCACTACATCTAATTCATTTGTCCGCAACGACTCTTCCCCCACCGTTAGTGATTTGCAAAAGACCAATGTAGTATATAAATTCATATGTCCATTTAGAGAATGTATCTCTAACAACCTCAATAATATCTACATCGGCCACACCACAAATTCGCTCTCACGGCGTCTGACGTTGCACTTAAATAAAAATTCAAATATATTCCGTCATTTAGAACAACACGGTTATCAACGCACACTTCTGAGAAAAACGCTTGTTGATAACACGTACATACTCAAACAAGAAAATAATAAGCAGAAACTAAAAATCCTCGAAGCACTCTACATTAAACAGTTTAAACCTGGTTTGAATACAATCAATTTCGATATTTCCAACAACGTACTCAAATGTCTGTAATCAGACCAGGGACCACAACACCACTATTTTGTCACTGTCTTCGGCCATCCGCCACGGTAGGGATGGACTTATATTTTCAATTCAATTATCTTTATTGTTAATAGCTTAAATGTTCTATGTTTACTGTGTGTTATTATTTACTCTTTGATAATGGCTTATGTGAGCCGAAAGCTTAGACCCGATAAAAAATTCAACAAATACTGTGATTTTTTGTTGTCTTTTAACGACATCACCATCAAGTATATCAGACGGTATGAACGGATCCTACACAAAATTAATAGACAAAACTTGTCTATATTATTCAATGAAACCTGCATTAATATATATATATATATATATATATATATATATATATATATATATATATTATAGCAATATTTTTGTTATAAGTAGTTTTAATAAATAAAAAAATTACATCGCTACACAAAAGATTTTGTTTCAGTACTATGTATTGTACTTCGTCAGGTGATGTTTGGTAACTGAGGATAAGAATGATTTTTTATGCAAATTAAAAACAGTAAAAGCGGGTGGCATAAGGACAGAGTTAAGAATGTTACTGTGAGTAAGTCTCGATTAACCAATAAAAAATCAAGTCTACGCTGGATGGGAAAATAAGGTTAGAAGGTTAAGGTGGATGGGTTATTTTAAAAGGTCCCGATAAGTCGGCTCTTGGTGTTGTCAACATTAGAGACAGTTGATGGTTTTGTGTAGCGACGTAAAATATTTTTATTATAACTACTTATATATATATATATATATATATATATATATAACTCGTTACACCTCGCTTACATGACTATCTCACAACACTCATTAGTTCTACGAAACTCATCAATTGTCTCTACCTACCCTAATGATGAATTAGGAAAGCCAAAATCTTGGGTCATATTTCTTGTAGTTTATGCCGAAATGAACTTCGGAAAATTTCTGATGGAAATTCCTCCTTGTCTGATGATTTTTAATTTCGAAAATTTTAAAAATGAATCGACACAAAATGTCTGTCGTATTTTTAATATTTGCCTTCAGAAACATTTGCCACCTAAATAAACAGAATATATATATATTCAAATAAATCTTGAAGGGAAAATAGCCATTTTCAACGTAATTTTATGAATAAAGACTGTGGAAAAAAAAACTAAGCCCAGAGCTTTACTCTAGTAAAGGAAGGGGTTGGAAGATATTGGTTTTTATAGGGTTAAGCTAGCGGAATTTTAGTAGTAATTTCTTCTTTGGTAGTGGGGGGGTATGTGGCTTGACCCTTGGGTTAGTAGTGGTAGGTATTAGGGAAGTAACTGCTTAGCCAAATTTTTAAAAAATCCTTGTGACTAATTGGAAGAATACGATAATTATTGCAATTTATACTTATTTCTGTGACGACCCATACTAATGATCGCCCTACCTTTATTTAGGAGTATATTCTGGTATTTAAATTTGAAAATTTTTTTCTATTGTTTTTATAGGGTTATGATAGCGGAATTATATATAAATAACGAATGTTTTCTGACAAATTTACGACTAAGAAACGGTTTCAAGAATAATTATGATATTTAAATATTTGCTCAGAATTTCAGAAGTGTATTGCCCCTAGAACTTTGTAACCCCATCTTGGGCATATATATATATATATAGCGAGAGAGAGAGAGAGTGAGAGAGAGAGAGAGAGAGAGACAGAGTGTGTGTGTGTGTGTGTGTGTGTGAAAAGAGAGGTAAAAATATTAACATCTATGAAAAACTGGACATCTATACTTATGTATCTGTGTACGGGCGTTTTTGTGTGAGCGTTGGTGTGTGAATATCTGAACATGCACGTGTACATACGCACACATATTATACGAAAGTCTTGTTGGTCACAACCTGATTTTTGAGGCGTGGGTCGGAGTACATTAGAAGTATCCAATCCGATACCTAGAAAATAATATCAATTCTTGCATTGTTTAGAAGTTGCCGTCGTCGGCCATATTAAGGGCCGGGCGCCATAATAAAAACAATCAACGACGCGATGACAATATTTGACATTCTTTTCAGTTCTCGTTTTCTCTTTGTTTGGCTTCGTTTTTGACTACGATACGCCAAAAGAAAATTAAATTCCTTCTTGTGCTTTAAGTGATTTTTTTTTTCATTTTGGTTTTAAGATTCTTCTGTTGATTGTGTTTTATAATTCCTTTCTCCCTGTCAATGCATCTGATTGAAAAAGTTCAACCTGCCATACATTTCTTAAGCAATATTTGTTTTTTATAATCGTCTCCCCCCACCAAGCAAGGCAGAACTGCCACTGGTGCACAGGGTGTTACATAATAGGAAAGAGAAGCGAGAGGAGATCAGGTCAGAGTAGGTGTCGGAGAATGGGTAAGAGAAGAACGGGTATGATCAAGAGATGAAATAAACTTAATCTCAAAACGTAATACACACACACACATTCACACGCACACGCACATGGACGCACACACAGACACACACACACAGACATATATATACACAAATGTTTACTGACTAGTTTACGCCTAAGAAACTGTTTCCAGAATAATGCTGATATTTGAATATTTGCTCAGAGTTTATGAAGTGGATTGGTCCTAGAACTTTTTAACCGCATTTTGGGTATATATATATATATATATATATATATATATGTGTGTGTGTGTGTGTGTGTGGTATACCTACCTCTATATAGGAATGAAATATTTCTATCCTCTTAAATACGTGGACACTATTAGAGTAAATGATAGTAGAGTGATTATACTGACTAGCAACCACTAGCAGTGTATCTACTTCACGCAGCGCGCAAGTCTTGTACTTGCTCATATACAATTATTCCCAACCTCCGTTTTAGTGATTACTCATGCAGTAACTTTTTAGGGTTACAACAGTGGCGACGAAGATTGTGCTGTGACCAAAACAGAATATTTTGGCGACGAAGATTGTGTTGTGACCAAAACAGAATATTTTGTCGACGAAGATTGTTTCTGTGACCAAAATAGAATATTTTGGCGACGAAGATTGTGCTGTGACCAAAATAGAATATTTTGGCGACGAAGATTGTGCTGTGACCAAAACAGAATATTTTGGCGACGAAGATTGTGCTGTGACCAAAACAGAATATTTTGGCGACGAAGATTGTGCTGTGACCAAAACAGAATATTTTGGCGACGAAGATTGTGCTTTGACCAAAATAGAATATTTTGGCGACGAAGATTGTGCGTGCTATTGACAAACTACAACCAAAAATTACTGCTTTGGTCAAATACATTTTGAGAACTAAGATTGTGGCGTTCACCAATACAATATCTTGGTAACAAAGATTTTTGATGGCGAAAATTTTGGCTGATCTTGTGAGGTTGAACCGGAACTCAACGAAACGTTCGCGGGTATAAAGTTCCACGAACATAACATTAGCAAAAACGTACAGAAAAAATAGGTTACCAAGTCAACTCTTGTGAACCATGGTTTTCACGTAAAAATTCATTAAGGAACATTGGTAAATGTTGCAGATTTTGGGTAAGGAACCACACAAAATAATGAACAACAAAACAGGTATTTGAGTTAAAAAAATATTTTATATTGAACGTAAAGATACAAACTGGAACGCAGGTTAGTAATCCAGGATACGATTAGTAAGAATATATATATATATATATATATACAAGTCTTTGAAGTGAAGCTGTGCTGGAATTAGTATATCCGTGTAATATTATTCTGGCTGAGTTGAGCTCAGAGCTATTATGAGTACCGACACTGTATTCTCTGCGTAATTTCGGTATCGCTCGGTAACTTACGTATCAGTCCGGTACTCTTGGACTCTCGGTATTCTGACGTATCTCACTATGGCAGAAGTATTTGTATACTCAAGTCGAGTCCATTATCACAGAAAAAGGGGAGGTTCCACAACAGTAAAGAAAGATTAAAAAAAGTACAAAAAATATGAAGCATTTTGTTTTTGCTTCAAGGATTTTCGGGGATTACATGATATCAACCATTTGTGAGAAACACAACAGTAAAGAGAGAAAAAACAAAACAAAAAACACAATATTATTCCGATTAAAACGTAACGAAAAATTACGTTGATTGAAAAATTCGATTGCAAAAAAAAAACCCCCCAAAAAAACAGGTAACATCGAGAAGATTTCTTGGAATAAAAGTGTTACGTTGAAGTAAGTAATAAGAATATGAGTGTTTTTTTTATTTACAGTTGTTTACTGCGTAAATTGGTCGGACCAGAAAAAGATTAGACTAGTTTTACAAAAATTAGGCGATGCCGAACATACCAAGTTCTTGAATTGTATTCTACCAAAAAAGACAAGTGACTTAACATTCAGTGAAACGGTTGTGTTACTTTAAGAGTTTTCAGCTCGAAAACGATATTATTCCACAAAGATTGAAAGATTATCACTACCTAGTTCCGGTTCCGGAATAGGTTTTCGAGCAGCTTAGCGGAAGTAATATTTTTTCAAAAATAGACCTTAGTGACACATATCTTCAAATTCAAATCAGTGACGAATGTACAAAATTTTTTATCATAAATACACACAGAGGAGTATATAAATTTAATCGGTTGCCGTTTGGCATTAAAGTCGTTTCAGCTATGTTCTAGCAAGTCATGGACATGATGCTAAGTGGTCTCGACTTCACAGTCGCATATCTTCGTGATATTTTGCTGAGAAGTAAAAACACAGAGGAATATAAGAAAAATGTTTTTGAAGGGTTTAAGAAAATTCAGAATTAGGGATTCAAACTAAGAGACGAAAAATGTGAATACTTTATGGACAAGATTAAATACTTGGGACATCTTATTGACAAGGATTACAGGAAACTGGATACAGCGTGCTATTAAGGAGAGACCTCCTTTGAAAAATGTCAGCTCTTTACAAAGTTTCCTGGGATTATGTAGTTATTATAATGTTTTTTTGTGAAAAACATGCATTGTTTGAGAGTGCAGCTAAATAAAACTTTAAAGTAAGACTCAAAATGGGTCAAAATGGAAGCATTTTAAAAAATAAAAAGTATCCTAACTTTAGAGTTGTTTTTGACACACTACAATCCTAAGAAAGCATTGATTGTGGCAAGTAACGCGCGTGCTTATGGTATCGGAGCTTTTATTATGCATACATTCGATTACGACTCTAGTAAACCGATTGCATATGCATTCAGGACGCTGCTTCTAGCAAAAAAATACTCAATAATTGAAAATGAAAGTTTAGGAATTATCTTTGCCCTTAAAAATATCCTTAGATTTATTCATGGGAGAAAATTTACTTTGCAGACAAATCATAAACCGTTATTAGCGATTTATGCATTAAAAAAGGATTAAAGACTCATACGGCAAGCAGATTGCAAAGATGGGGGAACTATTTTTCTAAATTATGATTTTAAAATGAAATTCTTGCCGTCACGTAAGCCATGCGGACGGTTGTCCCGACTGATTCCAAGGAATAATAAACCCTTTGAAGACATAGTTATTGCTGCTCTGCAATCGGAAATAGAGATTAATAATGTTTTGTGCATTATTGTGTGGGAACTACCTGTAACGTTAGAAGATATAAAAAACGAAAGCACTGGATGACGAATTCATTATTGAAATGAAAAAAAAGAATGAAATATAATCTGAAATTTAGTCAATATGTGACGACGTTCTTGTGTACAGCGTGAAAGGAGTGGTACCTCTAGCACTACAAAAAAGGATCCTGAAGAAATTCTATGCAGGACACCCTAGTATATTCAGTATGAAAAGCGTAATGAGAATCTATGTTTACTTGCGTAGCATGGATAGAAACATTAAAACTTTGGTAAAGTCGTGCATAAGCTGTGCTTTGGCGGCTAAGTCACCATCAATTAAGTTTAATCTATGGTCAGAAACTGACCGTCCGTAATCACGTTTTCATATTAATTTTGCTGGTCTAATGAATAGATCATACTATCTTATTGGCGTAGACAACTTTACGAAATAGTCAGATATTGTCAGATGTAACAGACCGACCACACAAATAGTAATACGGTTTTACACGAACTATTCGTGAAGTATGGAGTTCCTGACTCATTTGCTTTTGATAATAGTACGCAGTTTACATCGATAGAGTTCAAGGAATTTTGCAAATAGTTTGTGTAAAATCCAATTACAATTGCCCCTTTATCATCCTAGAAGCAACGGCCAGGCAGAGTGTTTTGTGAATAGCTTTAAAAGAGATTTAAGAAAGGTGGATCCTCAGATGCGGCAATACAACAATTTCTGCAGATGTATAGAGTATCACCGAATAGAAACGCGCCTTCAGCCATGTTTCCGGTACAGATTATGTTTGCCCGTAAGATACTACTAATAGGAAAATTATGAACATACGAAAAAACAAAAACTGGGAAGGAGTTTTACAATATTGGTCAAAAGGTCAAAAGGTTTGTTACAGCATGTATCTGGTAAATAATACATATTGGGAAGTCGGTACTATTATCCGAAGAATTGGAAAAATGGTATATCTGGTTAAGGGACCAGAATAAGTGCAATAAAAAGAACTATAAGCCAATAAAAACGAAACACGCAGTTCAAGAGAATAATATACCAGATGAGGTGGAACCTATGGATATTCTCTTTGATACGTTTGAAGTGCCTATTCAACAAAAAGCTCCAGAAATAGAGGTCCGGAAAAGTCTTAGCAAGAGGAAGAGAACGGACACGGAAAGGACTGGCAACGACCCTAAGAAGACATACTGAATCTGGAAAGAAACAATCTAAAAGAAGGTGGGTGTTGCAGAAAGAAATGAAATGTTTCTATCCTCTTAAATACGTGGGCACTATTGTAGTAAATGGTAGTAAAGGAGAGTGATTATACTGACTAGCAGTTCACTAGCAGTCTATCTACTTCACGTAGCATGCGAGTCTTGTACTTGTGATATAATATTATTTCCAATCTCCGTCTTAGTGATTACTCATGCAGTAACCGTTTAGGGTTACAAGAATGCACACACACACAGACAGACACACAGACAGACAGACACACACACACACACAGATACACACACACATATATATATATATATATATATATCCTTGGTAGGTTTTTTGACTCACTAGGTTAACTTACTTATTCTGCTCTGCTTACGTATTGAGCTTTTTTTGTTATTGATAACTCGTCTCGGGTTTTTTCTTTGGACTACGTACTGGCTCGGCCCAAATCACTTTGGCTGATGTTCATGTGTTTAGCTCTGTCTTTTTTTTACAACCATTTTTCCTACCGCATAATTACGCGAGGGTTTTTCGAAACGAGTATAGTGATAAGTTTGCATATATATATATATATATATATATATATATATATATATATAAGCAATCGGAGTCTAACCGTTCTGATGAGCTGTGATACAGCGAAACAGATCTGTCTGCGGATGACTATATATATAGACATGTGGATAATTAACAGGAAATGAGAGGACTAGCAAGTGAACAAGCTGGCAAGACAAACCTCTGCATGGCCAATATCCAGAACGTGCCAATAAATCCAATGTTGATAAAGTTAATACTTAATATATATATATATATATATATATATATATATATATGTATACCCCATAAAGGAAGAGCATATGGATAAAATCCCCAAAATCAGATCCTGTTAATATTAACTTTTATTAATATTAAAAATGATCCAGGTGGAGAGCTCGATATAAATAGTATTATCTATTTACAGACCCAAATATATATATCATATCAAAAAAACAGAATAGCTATTTCAGCGAGAAAATTCTCGCTTCTTCAGCAACGATCAAAAACTAAATTTCGTTAATTCAAAAGTGGTACAAAAATTCACATACCGGAACTAGCCGAAAAACATGCATAATTTTCACTTTCCATAACATCCGGTTCTTTGTAGCATTAAACAAAGCTTGTTCACTTGCTAGTCCTCTCATTTCCTGTTAATTATACACATATATTCGCTTGATAGGTTACCCACTGTCTCACTTGCCTTCATTATGTTCTGTGAGTGAAAATCTATCGAAATCCTCTTTTCTCTTTATGTATTCCGGAAATCTTAGTTGCTTCTTTTTGATTCTAACTTCAAGTTTTTTTTTATTATACACATTTTCCTTCAAACTTTCTCGATACCCACATGTTCCTTCTATATTGTTCTCAGCATTCTTCTGCTGGACCGTATTTCTGTTATTTCAATTTGTTGCTTATGTAAGGAAATTGTCCAACTTACATTGTCGTATAGGAGGTTTTTTTTTATTGCGTAGCAGTTCAATATTTTTCTTTGTTTTTAACGAAATCTTTTTATTAATACTTTCTTTTTATTTTGAAATGAATTTATTATTATTACTATTATTATTATTATAATGTCATTTTTCATCATATTTCGATTTCTGCTATGGTCGCACTACCAACCAAGTCTGCGGGAAGACCTAAGGCAGGTCGTGGTGTGTTGTTATGGTTCTATTTCATGTGTTTTATATCTCCCATATCATCCCTAGCGTTACATAGACAAAGTTCTCCTTAGTGTGTGGGCTGTACTTAACAAGACACTTTTTTGTATATCTCTTAAGCTGGGGTTTCCAGAGATTCTTTCATTGTATTGTTTTGTTCCATTTTTTATCATTCCGAGTGCACCTACTATCACTGGTATGATTCTTGTTTTCAATTTCCACATTTTCTCTATTTCAACTTCCAGATCTTTATATTTTGACAGTTTTTCGAATTCCTTGGTTGCTATGTTACAATCCACTGAACAAGTTATATCAATTAATAGGCAAGTTTTTTCTTTCTGGTTTTTAACAATAATGTCCGGCCTATTTGCTTCAATTTTTCTGTCTGTGTAGATGATGTAATCCCTTAGAATGGTGACATCTATTTCTGCAACCGGTGCTGGGTGATGTTCATACCAGTGTTTGTTTACATATTTTCCATAGTGTTTGCACATTGTCCAATGTAAATATTGCCCCACTCTATCGTGGCGATTTTTATATTCATTTGGGGCAATTACACAACATCCTGAGATTAGATGGTCTATTATTTTTTGGTATTTATCACAGAACCTGCATTTTGCATTCACATTATGTATAATATTTGCCTGAAAATTCCTAGTGAAAAGACTTTGCTATTGCACTGCAAGAGTTAAGCCTTCAGTCACAGACTTTAATCCAGATGCACGTAACAATTGATAAGTATTAACTTTATCAACATTGGATTTATTGACACGTTCTGGATATTGGCCATGCAGAGGTTTGTATTGCCAGCGTTGTTTCATCTGTTCAAGAGTTTTATCCTTGGCTTTCATTTTCATATTTTTTGCTGCAATATTTGGTTCTTGGCTTCTGTTTTGCTTTTCTACAGAATCTACTAAATGTAAATTTTGTTTGTATTTACTGCCTTCTTTTATTATTATTATTATTATTATTATTATTATTATTATTATTATTATTATTCTGTGGTATACATATTGACTTCTGGTCTCCAACCAAAGGCCTAAGGTCAGAAATGGCTTCATTACATTTTCCAGTGATTAATTTTTCTAACAAAACAAACAAAAAATGATCAGAAACATTTTCTTCTTCTTCTCTATGCTGTCCTGTCGAGACGTAGGCGATCATGGCTTTCCATGTCTTCCTATCCCTGCTGGCTTCTAGCACGCTTTCTCCTGTTACACCACATAACCCTCGTTCTGTCATCCACCTGATCAGGCCCGTCAAATATGTTATCCGCTGCTTATCTCTGTCTTTTCCCCCTCTGTCTGGCCTTTATGTATCAGGTTCTCCAAGCCCTCCTTCCTCATTGCATATCCCAGGAACTTTAGATGTCACTTCCTGATGCACAGTATTAATTTTCTTTTAGTTTCCATTCTTTCTAAAACCTCATCATTGCTCACATGCTCAATTCATGGTATCCGCAGCATCCTTCTGTAAAACCACATTTCAATTGCTTCAAGTGTTTCTTTCATCTTTGATTATATAAACATTTTATATAGTTAAAACCTTTTGTAATGTGGGAGCTGTATTTGTGAGTAGATTTTTTTCTATTTCTTTAAGGTACGGGTTACTAAGTTTCTGTTATGGTGCCCTCTCTATAGGAATGGATTCTTATTCTGTCAAAAATACTAACCAGTCTAGTGACAGTTGTAAGGCCGTTTAGACGTAGCGTAAATATACCGTTAGGACTTACACTACTAATTTGGTAACTACTAACACTCTTACTTGTATATATATTCTGTTATTCTAAAACACAGTTTGAACCTACCTTCTTGTTTTCCGTGTCTTTCTTTCTGACCCAATCAGATCACAACAACTTGGCGAAGAAAATTTCGCCACAACAGGATCCCTTCAATGAATCTTTCTGGACCTTTTCCTATCAATCCAAGGGTTCGATTAAGAAAGCAAATTCTATTTTGATGGCCTTTGATTATAATGACTGGACGATTAGCTTTAATTGTTTTGTTTGTGTGTATTGTAAAGTTATATAAATGATTATTATTATTATTATTATTATGTCATTTTTCATCATATTTCGATTTCTGCTTTGGTCTCACTACCAACCAAGTCTGCGGGGAGACCTAAGGCAGGTAGTGGCGTGTTGTTATGACTCCATTTCATGTTTTTCTATCTTCCCTATCATCCCCAGCATTACATAGATAACGTTTTCCTTAGTGTGTGGGCTGTACTTAATAAGACAATTTTTTGTATATCTCTTAAGCTGGGGTTTCCAGGGATTCTTTCAATGTGTTGTTTTGTTCCATTTTTTATCATTCCAAGTGCACCTACTATCACTGGTACAACTCTTGTTTTCAATTTCCACATTTTTTCTATTTCAATTTCCAGGTCTTTATATTTTGACAGTTTTTCAAATTCCTTGGTTGCTATGTTACAATCCGCTGGACAAGCCATATCAATTATTATTATTATTATTATTATTATTATTATTATTATTATTATTATGTCATTTTTCATCATATTTCGATTTCTGCTATGGTCACACTACCAACCAAGTCTGCGGGAAGACCTAAGGCAGGTCGTGGCGTATTGTTATGGCTTCATTTCATGTTTTTTCTATCTCCCCTTTCATCCCTAGCGTTACATAGACAAAGTATTATTATTATTATTATTATTATTATTATTATTATTATTAATTTCATCATATTTCGATTTCTGCTATGGTCACACTACCTAACAAGTTGAGGAAAAACATAAGGCAGGTGGTGGTGTGTTTGTATGGCTACATTTATTTGTATTTCTATATTATTATTATTATTATTATTATTATTATTATTATTATAACGAGTAGTCGGAGCCGTCAAAAGTAACGGTAAAATATTTACATTGATATGCCGTCTAAAATGAGGGCAGAAGATATATTGATGTACCTACTATTGAGTATCTTACATTAAGACTTAAGACATAGGAAAAAATTAATCGAAACCCATGAGGGAGACAGGAGCAAATAATATATATATATATATATATATACTCGACGACATAATTAATGCAAAAAATAAAATAATAAAGCACTGTTAAAAAGCGAGCGCGTGGCAAGAGCTTTCATAACTGTTAATAAACTTTAATAAAAAGAAAGAGAATGAACCGAGCCGATACTGCCTCGCTGCTGTCGCGCTCTCTCTCAATGACCACGATATATATATATATATATATATATATATATATATATATATATATATATGAAAGTTTGGATGTAAAGAATTATATATATTAATCAATAAATAGATATTAATCAGGTGTCAATAGAACAGTGCTCATTGCATAATAACAGAGCAAAAAAGTAAACATAATAAATATATATATATTATCCTACATTTTAGGCACAACTCGGAGTTTCTTGCATTATGCAATCGTCAGATGCAATCACCATCATAAAACGTAGGATAAAATGTATATATATATATATATATATATATATATATATATATATATATATATATATATATAAGTAATGGTCACTATATATATATAAGTATATATATATAAGTAATGATTACTAATAGAAGTACATTCCACAGTTAGATATTTACTTGTAAACAGTGCTCAATACAAAAGTTGTGTATATATATATTATAACTCTTCTTCTTCTAACAATAATAATAGCATACTGCGACTCAATAGCTATAAAGTTTCGGTGAAAACTTCATCATCTGCTTCTCTCTCTGTAAATACTACTGGCAATTGAAAGATGCAAATAAAACTCCTGCAGTTAAATGGAAAATATTAACTAAACCTAGAAAATATAAATCGTTACATGAAATATGTTTCTTCTGCTTAAAATCCATATAATAAAATTCCCCCAAAATGACTTATTGAACCAACGTAATGAAATCACTAGTGTTTGCCACCAGAGAATTTTCCATACTCTTAAATATATCTGCAATTATTTTAATTTTATCTCAATATTTTTACTTTTTGCTTCTTTTATTTTATACCGTAAAATTTGTTTATTTAACTGTTAATTTTTTCATTTCAATCATTCGTTTATTTGTACTTATGAACTTATTTAAAACTATGAACTTTTGTACTTATGAACTTATTTAAAGTCTTATATAAAAGACTTATGAACAAATCCCTTAAAAATTTATTTTTATTTATATCTTAATTTTATTTCACTTTATTCTTATAATTAATATTGTTTTTTATTTTATTTTAATTTATATTTACTTTATTTTATTTTATTTTTCAACGTTTCGATTTTTTTTCTAGTCTTTCTTCTTTTTATTCTCTCTTATTTCTTCTTTTTCTTTTTTTTTTCTTTTTTCCTTTTAACTTTTTTTTTCCTTTATATTTTTCTTTTTTTTCCGGTTTAAAACTTTTGACATGTCTGGCTTTTTGTGATAAAACATTGAAGCACTACTGTCTATGAGTCATACACACACCATTCTTTAAAATGTTATAACCTTCCACACCACTTAATTCATCTCAATGGATGACCTCTTTATTCCGATTTTTTTATTTATTTATTTATTATTCTATTACTTTTTTATTTTACTTTTTAAATCTCCTTCTCTCTCTCTCTTTCTTTCTCTATATATTAACAAGTAAATTAACCACATTTTACTGCCTGATGATGTTGTTTTAACACCGAAACTTCATAGCTATTTAGTTGGAGTATGCTATTATTATTACAATAATAATTACCATATATATATATATATATATATATATATATATAGAGAGAGAGAGAGAGAGAGAGATAATGAGAGGGGGAGAGCAGTTTTTATGAATTATTATTATTATTATTATTATTATTAAACAGGGCAATCCAAATTCAGGCGATGAATGAAAGACAGAAGGTTTAAAATTAAATTTTTAATCATTCGACGTATTTCACAAATTTCTGAAATTTAGGCAGTTTAAATTATGGGTTTTCAACGCATTCACTCTGTCAGTAACAAAAATCACCAGTCTACCTGTTCACTAACCTTTTTTAACAAGATGCACATTTTCTCTGTAACGTGTTGGCATTTTTCCATAAACTTTTGACCCGTTCCCACAAGGCGAATCTGATTGTTATATATTGTCCTCTTTTAATACAACTTGAAATCAGGTTTAACGCTTGGAAAGCCATGGTTAGCCGACCATTGTTTGTACACCATTGCTTGCAAGTTGGTTTCGTGTTGAAATATATTGTGCAACAAATATAAGCCAGACAGACACAAAAAACATGTCTGTCATCTCAAAAAACAAACAAAGTCTACTCTATAATATTATTTTGATGAAAACGTTCACAACACAATGCTTACTGTGCTCTTTCTAACTTATACAATCAAGTCAACTGTAGGAAAGCATTCCCGTTCTATTTTCCAACGACAAAAGCGAACTTAGAGAATTTAATACTCACAGGACATATTGAAGGAAATAGAAACACAGAAAAATATTGAATAACCTACTTAACATACTTAGCAGGACAGGGATTAGGAGGGTTATCAAAAAGACATACCTTATAAAGAGCTCATTATTGCCCACGTCCTGAATGCATGGTCATCAGCAAAAAGGGTAGCCCAAAATGCCAATTACAGGTGAGAGACTCTAAAAGCAAACAGGTACAGAAATTTAAATACCTAGGAAGTGTTCTAACAGAAGACGGAAAGTGCGACACTGAGATCTGAAGGTGAATTGACATGGCGAAAGAGGCATTCCAGAAGTTGAGTAAAGTATTAAGAAACAGGACAATTTCACTAAAAACAAAAAGGAGAGTACTGGATTGCTATGTGATGTCGGTTCTTCAATATGGCAGTGAATGTTGGACAATATCTTCGAAGATGAAGGAAAAACTTGAAGTAGCTGAAATGTGGTTCTACAGAAGGATGCTGCAGATATCATGGACCGAGCATGTGCGCAATGACGAGGTTTTGGAAAGGATGGAGACGAAAAGGAAATTAATACTGAGCATCAGGAAGAGACAACTAACGTTCCTGGGACATGCAATGAGGAAGGAGGGCTTGGAGAACCTGTTACTAACAGGCCAGATATAGGGAAAGAGAGACAGAGGAAAGCAGCGGATAACATATTTGAAAGACCTGATCAGGTGGATGACGGAACGAGGTTTGCGTGGTGCAACAGGAGAAAGCGTGCTAAGGGCCACCAGGGACAGGGAGATGTGGAAAGCCATGATCGCCTACGTCCTGAAAGGACATGACACATAAAAGAAGAAGAAAAGAACGTGGTGGTTATTTACTTATCCGTCCGAGTAAAAGATATTCAATCTTCTTTATTTCAAATATCTCTTCTTTTCTCTCTGTTTTTCTATTTATTTCCCTTCGTCTTACTTTTCTTTGTTCATATTTTGGGGAGTGTCTCTGGATTTATCATTTATACATTAGCTGTAAATTTACTTTAAAGATGAGCAGATGTTTTCCTAGATTTATGCATATTGAAACTGCTTTGTGTAGTTGCGTAAATCATTATTCCATATTTTTTGGTTTGTCCCAGGACGTCTATTTAATATACATTTTTCCAGCACTCAAAGTTTCGCAATTTGTAGATGTTAGAAACAAACAGCTACCTGTTTTTGAATTTACAGTAACAAAAAAGTAAAATATGGTGGCTGCTTTTATCATTACTCAGGATTTTTCATAGCCGCTTACGATCGTATACTACTGACTTGGGACAAAAGCTCGCCTTGTTTTTAAGTGGATTTCAAATACAATATTTATACATAGATTTATTCAATCATATATATGCCATTTTCGATGATATTGTCCAGCATTCACTGCCGCGCTGCGGATATCGTGGACTGAGCATGCAAGCAACGATGAGGTGTTGAAAAGAATGGAAACAAAAAGGAAATTAATACTGAGCATCAGGAAGAGACAACTGAAGTTCCTGGGACATGCAATGAGGAAGGAGAGCCTGGAGAACCTGATACTGACTGGCCAGATAGAAGGAAAGAGAGACAGAGGAAGACAGCGGATAACATATTTGCAGAGCCTATCAGGTGGATGACGGAACGGGGGTTTCCAGGAGTAACAGGAGCAAACATACTAAGAGCCACAAGGGATAGGGAGACGTAGAGAACCATAATCGCCTACATCCTGAAGGGACAGGGCACATAGAAGAAGAAGAATATATATGCCATTTCGGCTGGGATAGTTTAAAAATAATATTACTGGTACTTTGTGGAACAGACCAAGACGGGGATGCTTCCCCGATCAATAGCATCTTAACATTTTTAAGTCTAGGGCAAACCGTTATCTATCCTACATAGCCTCATAATCTGCACATACTTCCCGTTCTTATGTCCATACAACAACCGCATTCAGTAACCCTCTACCATGAATAGCTCTTGGGCCCTATATTGACTGAATATTTACTAAAAATGAACAAAATCTTGCTTAGATTGAATGATTTATTTTTTACGTTTTTATGCTATTTAAAACCAGGACATATTTTGGGATTGTAAGAATGATTTTTTGTTTTTTGCGAATATTGCATTAAGAAGTTTTTAGAGATCATTTTTCCAGATGCAAGTTTTACTATTTAACCCATAGTTGGGAGTATAGATGGATTCATACCTTTCCTAAGGATATTCATGACTCATTACTTTCAGGAGTTTTCATAGCCGATTAGTTGATATACCGCTTATGATAATATAATATTGACTCGAAACAAAAGTTCGTTATGTTTTTAAGTGGAATTTAAAGACAATATTTAAATATTTGTACGTAGATTTATTCAACCACATATATGCCATTTTGTTTCGCTACTTTTTGTCATCTTTGAAGTAGCTTCATGATTCCATCCTCTCAGAACTTGCTATCTTTCTAACTGATCATTATAAATTCTTCAAAAGAATTGAAGTTCTTCCTATTTAGAGAAGTTTCGCTAGATTTCGGAGAGATAGATTTATTCATTTCCTAATGTTTTTTTGTTTGTTTGTTTTTTTTGCGCGTAAGTGGATGTAACGAATTCGAACTCGTCTCTCATATTTCTTTTTCTGATTAGTTATGCATTACACCACCCGCACATACTTAAAATTCACAGTCCACGCTCGAACTGCATAGGAAGAAACGTTGAAATGTCACCTTTCAGAATATATGTCACCTTACAGAATATATGTCACCTTTCAGAATATATGTCACCTTACAGAATATATGTCACCTTTCAGAATATATGTCACCTTACAGAATATATGTCACCTTTCAGAATATATGTCACCTTACAGAATATATGTCACCTTACAGAATATATGTCACCTTTCAGAATATATGTCACTTTTCAGAATATATTTCAGTCAAGGGTGAAACGAAACTGCGTAGCTAAATACCTCCTATTGAATAAGTTTATTCCAAGACAATATAAAGCAATGATTATCCTCTATTTTAAGCTGATGATTACTATAACAACGGCTATTTTTCCTGACACTAAATGAAGTAAAAGCTGAGTTCAAGTTCAATAATGTTAGGTTTAGTTGCATTCACTTACGTGTAAATACCGTTGGGAAACTAATGAATCGCTTTCCTTCATCCAGTTATGGGTTAAACAGTAGGATATGTATCTGGATGTGCTTTGTGGCAGTGGATATCGGCTCGGAACGAGAAACCGGAGAGCCGAGTTCGAATTCCAGCTGAATTCATTGCATTCACTTACTCACAAATACCCTTGGAAAAGGTATTAATCCGTCTATTCCTTCCAGTTATGGGTTAAATAACAGGACATATTGGGTTCTATAGACTTGGTCGGCAACCTACAATGGCAACCTACTGCGGGATAATCTTCTGCCCAGTCAGTTATGTCTCTTTCGAGACATGATCGCCCAAGCGCGTATCACGTATAGCACTTAACTGACTGACTGATGTATCTAAAAAATCATTCTTTTATTGACAATCAATAAGTAGATTTTTGCATTTATCTTTTGACAATGCATCAGTTCGTTCTTTCTTTTTTTTTTTGTTTGCCACACATTCTACTTTCTTTCTTTTTTACAACCCTTTCTTTTTTCTTTCATTCCTTCCTTATTTAAAAGACATTTCCTTCTTTCTTTCTTTCTTTCTTTTCATGACCCTTTCTGTCTTCCTTTTCTTTTCTTTCGTTCTTTCTTTTTGTTGACGACCCTTTCATTTTTCTTTTCTTTCTGTTTTCTTGACAATCCTTTGTTTGTTTGTTTCTTTGTCCTTATTTTCTTTCTTTCTTGTTTATAACCTATTCTTTATTTTTTCTTTTTCACAACCCTGACTTCTTTTAGTTTTTCTTTCTTTGCTTTTCCTTTTCTCTTTGCTTACAACCCTTTCTTATTTTCTACTCTCTGTTTTGTTTAAAACTCTTTCATTCTGTCTTTCTTGTTTTCGACATTTTCTACTTTCTTTTTGTTTACAATCCTTCCTTCCTTCCTTCCTTCCTTGCTTTCTTTTTTCTGTTTTTCTTTCTTTTTACAACACATTCTTCTTTCTTTTCTTTTCTTTTTTACGACCCTTTATTAATTTCTTTTTGTTTTGTTTTCTTTCTTTCTTTCTTTCTTTCTTTTTTTCTTTCTTAATGGCATCCTGCAATATTTTATACGGATCAATTAAGGCTGAAGATGCGAGGAGTCAACAAAATAGTAAATGTCACCAACGTGGAGGTAGAAATGAGACTATCAATTCTGTATTAAGAAGAAGCAGCGGCCGCAGATATATGAATGACGTGACTGGGTAGGAAGGATAATCAACTGCGAACTGTGTAAACGATTATGATTTGATAGTGGGGAAAACCGGAATCTGTTGTAAGAATAAGAAATTATTAAGACTTTAAAATTCACACGAAACACACAAAACCAAATCTATTCAACGTAAAAGAAAAAAGAAAAAACCTGTCTGACAGTTGTCCGTCTATTCTACAGTTAGTAGAAATTGAACAAAAAAAAAAACAGTGGTTCATTCAATTGAAAATTATAATAATTATCATTGATGCTTTGGAAACAGTTCGGAAAGGATTGAAAGATTTCGAAATCCATGGAACAAGATATTGGTACTAAACCTGGTGTTTACTGACTAGTGACACTCTTTCTTTCTTTCTTTCTTTCTTTCTCGCATTCTCTCACCACACACACACACACACACACATATATATACATATATATATATAGAGAGAGAGAGTAAGAGAGAAGTTTCATTAAAGACGAGTCGAGTAAGAATTCCAGTTGAATTCCTTGCATTCACTTACGCACAAATACTCTTGGGAAAGGTATTAAACCGTCTCTTCCCTCCAGTTATGGGTTAAATAATAGGAAAGATTAGGTTTTATAGCCTCGGCTGGCAACCAGTCTACCGCAGAAAGCAATGGCAACCTACTGCATTTAATCATGTCTCTTTCAAGGCATGATCGCCCAAAGTGAGTACCACGTATGGCACTCAATTGACAGAGTATCAAATACGAACACGACTACAACCTGTTGACAATGTTTGTAATTTTTTTAAAAATTCCAACACGAGATGCACGTATACAAAAATCGAAATGATTCACAATTAAATGAAAATCATTGATAATGGCTGATGGAATAGCCAAAAGCGAGTGAATATACAGAACGTTTGGAGAGTTTTTACACTTTATGTCCAGAAAAGAAAACACTTAATAAAAACACTAGTAAATGAAATAAAAATTTAATAACAGTACCTTGTTAGTTTTCTTTAATGAAACTTGTATATAAGAGGGATTGCTGCCTAAATACACAATCGTAGATATATATGTGTGTGTGGGTGATGTGTGTACGTGTGCTAATCAATTCGTTCCAGACAGGGCAAAAATGCCACTAAGACACAAGTGGCTACCGAGATGGAATTGAAAGAGGATAAGAAGATTAGAAGGAACCAGAAACCCAATCCTAAACAAAAAACAAAGAACGATATGCGAATCTATCGACACTTATATATATATATATATATATATATATATATATATATATATATATATATATATATATGTGAACAATAAAGTCAACACTCAGAGGCGACAGATTGTCACTTAGCTGATTGATTTTATCTTCATCATCTCGACTACAAAGTTTTGTAGGCGGATTTATTTCCGTCCACACTTTAGGTGTATTTTGCAATTTCAGAAATTTAAATGCAAAGTCAATACTCATCTACTAACCACTGGACTCTAGCTCTCTCCCCACCCCTGTATAACCTTCCCTTTCTCTCCACCTATGTATCTGTCATCGCACCTGCTTTCTATTGTTCCTTTCTAACTAGTCTGTACTCCTCACTCTTTTCTAATTAATCTTTTTACATTTATGTAACCCCCTGCACATCAGTGGCATTTCCGCCTTGCTCGGGGTGAAATGATTAAAAAAAAAAATATGAACAAATTTTAACCAATATGTGTCGTAAATTATCACGAATTCTTACATGAAATATTGTCATTATTCATTTTTGCATAGTTTTCCTTACTTATGATTGTTGTTTCTTTTTATCGAACTTATTTTTATGTATTAAGCGATTATGACATTTCCTACCCTTTGTAGCACTTAATAAGTTTTGTCATTCTGTTATTTCTCGTAGAATCTGTTCGGCCATCAATTTACTCATTCGTTGTTTTACTCAGTCTTCCAAGCCCTCCATTCTCCTTATATGCTCAAGAAACAGCAACTATGTCTTTCCAATGATTATTGCTGTTATTAGTTTTACACTAATTTTTAATTCTTCTAATGATGCTTTTGTCGAAACACTCGAGTCATTTAAATAGCTAGTCGTAAATTACCGATTACTCTTATTTGAATTATTTTCCTTATCAGCTTTGATTTGGTATTCCTTCAGATTTTTCTTGATTTTTATAAAAATTCTCAGGTCATTTTAATGCGCAGTGGATTTATTAGTCGTAAATTATCGCTAATTCCTTTATGAAATACTAGCAGTATAGCCCGGCGTTGCTCGGGTGTAATGAAAGCTTTAAAACTAATCCATGGTTCTGGAGCGCAGACTCTTTGGACGTCGGCACGAAAGACCAAAACGTTTCCAGTTAAAGCGAAACCGTAGACTGAAAGAAAAATGAATGGAAGTAAGTCAAATTTTGATTTCCTGGTATCGATTTAAATATATATATATATATATTATCTATTTTCTGCACTATTGTAAGAACTGCAACCTTGAAACTTCTGCATGTCGTTTATTATGTCTATGTCTATGAGTGTATCAAGTTTCATTAAAATCGGACCACTTCTTCTATAACCCGATTTTTTCGATTATCGATTTTTGATATTTATCGGGGGTACCTCGACACAAAACCTAGCTAAGAACACTCGCAGACACTTATAGTACAACTGTGTAAATTTTCAAGAAAATCCGTTCAGCTGTTTCGGAATACACACACACACACACACAGACACTCACACACACAAAGTTCCATTTATAAATAAATTTAGATTGTAGGACAAATGGATACTGTGGCTTGTGCGTTGTGGTGTAGTGGATATCGGCTCGGAGCGAGAAATCGGAGAGCCGAGTTCGAATTCCAGTTGGAATCGTTGCATTTACTTACGCACAAAAACCTTTGAGAAATGTACTAATCTGTTTTTTCCCCTCCAGCTATGCGTCAAATAACAGGACTGATTGTGTTCTATAACCTTGGTTGGCAAAAAGTAATAACAATTGCGGAAAAATCTTCTACCCAGTCAGTCATGTCCCTTTCGAGACATGATCGCCCATGACACTTAACACCGACTGACATACCGAGGGATACGATAGAAAGCAACAAAGGAAATTTCAATATTGACTTATTTTTCCTTCAAATCTTTCCTGCTTTTTATCGAAATACTCATGTCATTTAAATTCGTCGTTAATTGCCGATAATTCTTACATTAATTATTGTCGTTATTATATTTTTGTAAGATTTCCTTCTGATTTTTATTACTTTTATCAAAAGTCTCGGAACATTTAAATACTTTGTGGATGAATAAGTCGTAATTTATCGCTAATTCTTATATGATTATTCTCGTTATTAATTTTTCACTAGTTTTTCCAAAAATACTCTTGTCATTTAAACACGCAGCGGATATATATATATTATGTATTTTCTGCACTATTGTAAGTTTACGCTAAATCTTACGTGAACTATTGTCGTTTTTAATGTACATTTCCTTCTACGCATGTCCTAAATTTCTTATGGAAATCGTTGTAGTTATTAATTTTCCCTAGGTTTTCTATTTTTTTAAATTTTCTAGCTGTTTATAGAAACACTCAAAAAATTTCAATCTATATTGCATGTATAATCGTAAATTGTTGCTAATTTTTATATGTATTTTTGTCGTTATTTATTTTGATGTTTTTAATTATTTATTTTTTTTAATTTTTTGCTTTTTATCCACATTCTCGGGTCATTTATAAAAGTAGTAGATATACTAGTCGTAAATTGTCACTAATTCTTATATGTATTTTTGCCGCTATTTATTTTTAATGTTTTTTTTGTTTTTATTCAAACTCTCGTGTCATAAGTAATGGATAAAGTAGTCGTAAATTATTCATAATTATTATATGTCTTCTGTCGTTATTTATTTTGATTTTTTATGATTCATTTATTTTTTTTTTACTTGAAATTCACATTTATATAAGTAGTGGATAAATTGGTCCTAAATTATCGCTAATTTATATATATATTTTCGTCGTTATTTTGATTTTTTAATGATTTTTGGCTTTTATTGAATTTTTCGTTTTATTTATATAAGTAGTGAATGTATTATTCGTAAATTTTCGCTAATTCTTAAAGGCATTTTTGTCGTAAATTTATGACATTTTTTTATTTTCTTGGATTTTCCTATAATTTATATAAGCAATTGAATTTATTTGTCGTAAAGTTTTGATAATTTTTATATATATTTTTGTCAAAATATATTTTGATTTTTTAATTAATTTTTTTTATTGACACTCTCGCGTCATTTACATAAGTAGTAGATGTATTAGACGTAAATTGTCGCTAATTATTACATGTATTTTTGTCGTCATTTACTTTAATTTTTTGAAGATTTTTTTGTTTTTATCAAAATTTACATTTAATTTATATAAGTAGTGTATATTTTAGTCGTAAATTCTTGCTAATACTTTCTTATATTTTTGTCGATATTTTTTTAGGTATTTTAAATAATTTTTTTGTTTTTAATGAAACTTTCGTGTCATTTATATAAGTTATGATGCACTAGTCGTTTAGTGTCGCTAATGCTTATATGTATATTTCTCAATTTTTATTTTTTACTTTTTAATGACATTTTTGTTTTTCTTGAATTTTTCCTGCCATTTATATATGCAATAGAATTATTAGTCTTTAATTGTTGCTAATTTTGATGTGTATTTTTCTCGATATTTATTTTGATGCATTAATACTTTTTTGTTTTATTCTCATGTAATTTTATATAAGCTATGAATGTATGATTAGCAAACTGTCGCTAATTTTTTTTTTTTTTTGTTTTTATTGAAGTTATCGTTTCATTAACATAAGTGGTAGATATCGTAGTCGGAAATTCTCTCTAATTCTTTATGGATTTTGTCGATATTTATTTTGGATGTTAATGAATTTTGCTTGCATTGAAATTGTCATGTCATTTATATTGGTAGAGGATGTATTATTCGAAAATTCTTACTAATTTTTATATGTATTTTTGTCATTATTTATTTTGATATTTTAATGATTATTTTGTTTTTATTGAAATTCTCATGTCATTTATATAATTAGTAGATGTATTAGTCGTAAATTGTTGCTAATTATTTTATGCATTTTTGTCGTTATTTTTTATTTATTTCTCTTTTTATTGAAATTCTCGTGGCATTTATATAAGTAGCGGGTGTATTAGTCGTAAATTGTCGCTAATGCTTATATATTTTTGTCGATTTTCTTTTGATGTTTTAATGTTTTTTGTTTTAATTGAAATTCTTGTATCATTTATATAAGTAGTCTATGTATTTGTCGTAAATTGTCGCAAATTTTATGTATTTTTAACGTTATTTATTTTAATTTTTTATGATCTTTTTTTTTTATTGACATTTTCGTGTCATTTGAATAAATCGTACAAGTATTAGTCGTAAATTTTAGCTAATTTTTATATGTATTTTTATTGTTTTTTATTTTTATATTTTAATGGTATTTATGTTTTTATCAAAATTTTCGAGTCATCTATATCAATATAGGATGTACAATTCGTGAATTGTTGCTAATTCTTATATGTAGTTTTGTTGTTATATATCTTGATTTTTTAATGATTTTTTGTATTTATTGAAATTCTGGTGTCATTTATATAATTTATAATTGTCTTAGTTCTATTATGTCGCTTATGCTAATATGTAATTTTCTCGATTTTTATTTTGAAGGTTTAATGATTTTTTGTTTTTATTGAAATCCTCGTTTCATTAATATAAGTAGTACCTGAATTAGTCGTGAATTGTAGCTATATTCTTGTATTTTTATCGTTATTTATTTTGATTTTAAATGACATTTTTTCATTGATATTCTCGTGTCATTTATATTAGTAGTACATGCATTAGTCGTAAATTGTTGCTAATATTTATATGTATTTCTGTCGTTTTTATTTTGATAATTTTTTTTTTTAATTTTCGAGTTATTTATATAAGTAATGGATGTATTATTCGTGAATTGTCGCTAACTCTTATGTATTTTTGTCGTTATTTATTTTAACTTTTTAATGACTTTTTATTTTTATTGAAATTTTTCTTTCATTTAAATAATTTGTGGATGTATTAGTCGTAAATTGTTATAAATACTTTTATGATTTTTGTCGTTATTATTTTGATTTTTAAATGAATTTTTGTTTTTATTTAAATTCTCGTGTCATTTTATAAGTAGTGAATGTATTAACAGGAAATTGTCGCTAATTCTTTTATGTATTTTTGTCGTTATTTATTTGTTTTTTTTAATAATTTCGTTTTCATTGAAATTCCTTTTCATTTATATTGGTAGTGCATGTTTAATTCGTAAATCGTCGCTAATTCTTTTATTTTTGTCGTTATTAATTTTGACTTTTAATGATTTTTTTGTTTTTATTGAAATTCTTTTAACGAAATTTTCGTGTAATTTATATAAGTAGTCGATGCATTAGTTTTAAATTGTCGCTAATGTATTTTTTCGTTACATATTTTGATATTTTAATTATTTTTTATGTTGAAATACTCGTGACATTTATAAATGTAGTGTATGTATTAGTGTAATTGTCGCAAACTTGTGTTTTTTATCGTTATTTTGATTTTTTTATTGTGTTTTGTTTTTATTGAACTTTTGTGTTATTTATATAAGTAGTGGAATTATTAGTCCTAAATTGTCACTAGTTATATAGATTTTTGCCGTTATTTCTTTTGATATTTTAATGAATTTTTGTTTTTATCGAAATTCTGGTGTAACTGGTATATGTAGTCAATGTATTAGTCGTAAATTATCACTAATTCTTATATGTATTTTCGTCGCTAGTTTGATTTTTTAATGATTTTGTTCAATAATTTTTCTCGTCATTTATATAAACAGTAGAATTATTAGTCGTAAGTTGTTGCTAATTCTCATATAGATTTTTGTCGTTATCTATTTTGAAGTTTTAATAAATTTTGCTTTTTTATAGTAATTGTCATGTAATTTATATAAGCCGTGACGCTAATTGTTTTATGTATTTTTGTTGCTATTTATTTTGATTTAAAAAATTTTTTTTTTTTTAACTTCTGTAATCTATATAAGTACTGGATGTATTAGTCGTAAATTGTCGTTAATTCGTACAATGAATTTTTGTCTTTATTTTTTTCGAATTTTTCAATAATTTATTTTATCGAAATTCTCGTGTAATTCATGTAAGTAACGAATATAGTAGTAGTAAATTCTTGTTAATTCTTATATGAATTTTCGTCGACATCAATTTTAATTTTGTAATGACTTTTTGTTTTGATTGAAATTTTGTGTCATTTGATATATGTAATGGATGCATTCGTCGTAAATTTTGCTAATTTTTATATGTATTATTGTCTTTATTTATTTTGATTTTTAATGTTTTTTTTTGTTTTATTAGAATTTTTGTGTCATTTACATATATAGTGGATAGGTTATTCAGAGATTGTCGCTAATTCTATATGGATTTTTGTCGTAATCTATTTTGCTTTTTTAATAATATTTGTTTGTATTGAAATTGTCCTGTTCGTTATATTGGTAGTGGATATATTATTTGAAATTTTTTGCTAATTTTTATATATTTTTTGTCGTTATTCATTTTGATTTTTAATGAAATCTTTTTATTAAAACTCTTATGATATATATATAAGTAATAAATGCATTAATCTTAAATTGTCGTTAATTATTTCATCTATTTTTCCGTTATTAATTTTAATTTTTATAATTTTTTGTTTCCATTAAAATTCTCGTGACAATTATATAAGTAGTGGATTTATTATTCGTTAATTGTCGCTAACTCTCATACGTATTTTTTTCGTTATTGATATTTTGTTTTTATTGAAATTTTATATAAGTAATGGATGTATTCGTTGTAAGTTGGTGCTAACGTTTTTTGCATTTTTGTCGTTATTTTAATGTTTTAATGATTTATTTGCTTTTCTTGTATTTTTCCTGTTGTTTATATAAACAGTGGAATTATTTGTCGTAAATTGTCACTAAATCTCACATATATTTTTCTCGTTATTTATTTCACTGTTTTAATGATTATTTTTTGATTTTATCGAAATTCTCATGTAATTTATGAAAGCTGTGAATGTATTATTAATAAATTGTCGCGAATACTTATCTGTATTTTTGTCGTTATTTATCTTAGTTTTGTAATGACAATTTGTTTTTATTGAAATTCTTGCGTCATTTATATAATTTGTAAATGTATTAGTGGTAAATTGTAGGAAAACCTTTTATGTATTTTTGTTGTTATATATTTTGATTCTTTTAATTATTTTTATGTTTTTATTGAAAATTTCTTGTTTTAACTTTTTTGTTTTTCTTGAAATTTTCTTGTCATATAAGCAGTGAAATTATTAGATGTAAATTGTCGCTAATTCTCAGATGTATTTTTGTCGTTATTTCTTTTTAAGTTTTAATAATTTTTGTTTTCATAGAAATTGTCGTGTAGTTTATACAAGTTGTGGATGTATTATTCGTAAATTGTTGCTAATTCTAATATATATTTTTGTTACTATATATTTTGATTTTTCATCAGTTTCTTCTTAAAAATTCTCGTGACATTTATATGAGTGAATGTATTAGTTGTAAATTGTCACTAATTCGTACATGAATTTTTGTCCATATTTATTTTTATTTCTTAAATATTTTTTTTATCGAAATTCTCGAGTAATTTATGTAAGTAGTAGATATAATAATAGCAAATACTCGTTAATTCTTATATGACTTTTTGTCGACATCAATTTAATTTTGGCTTGATTTTTTTCTTTCGGTTGAAATTTCTGCCATCATTTTTATATAATTAGTGGATGTATTAGTCATAAATTTTCGTTGATTCTTATATGTATTATTATCGTTATTTATTTTGATTTTTAATTTCTTAAAAATTCTCATGCCATTTAAATAAGTAGTAGATATGATATTTAGAAATTGTTGCTAATTCTATATGTAGTTTTTCGTTATTTATTTTAATTTTTAATAATTTTTTGTTTTCATTGAAATTCTTGTGGCATTTATATAAGTAGTGGATGCATTATTCGTAAATTGTCGCTAATTTTTATATGTATTTTAATCATTATTGATATTGATTTTTCACGATTTTTTGTTTTATTGAAATTTTACAGAAGTAGTGGATGTATTCGTTGTAAGTTGTTGCTAATTTTTCTATGTATTCTTGTCGTTATTTTGATTTTTTAGACACATTTTTGTTTTTTCTTGAGTTTTTCCTATCATTGATATAAGCAGTAGAATTATATTTCGTAAATTGTGTCTAATTCTCATATGTGTTTTTGTTGCTATTTATTTGGATGTTTTAATGGTTTTTTGTTTTTATCGAAATTATCGTGTAATTTATATAAGCCGTGGATGTATTATTAATAAATTGTCGCTAATGTTTATATGTATTTTTGTCTTTGTTTACTTTAGGTTTTTAATGACTTTTTGTTTTTATTGAAATTCTTGTGTCATTTAACTAATTTGTGGATGTATTAGTCGTAAATTGTCGGAAATACTTTTATGTATTTTTGTCGTTATTCCTTTTGATTTTTGATTTAGGTACCTGCACTTTTCCGGATAAATTTTTGATACCTAATTTTAAAATAAAATTTTTAAATGAAAAAACATTCTTGAAGCTTTCATTTTAGATTTAATTAAAAGCTTAATGATTAAATTTATTATTTGCATTAAATAGAAAATTCTGGTGTATTTCAGACAGAAATTATATACATTTGAAAGTCACATTTAATTTCGATTTCTTTAATTTTCTTAAAAGCGGCCATTTTCTTTTAAGAAATTTTTAAACAAACAAAAATTCATTGATTTTAAAATATTTCCAAAAATTTCTGACATTTTATTTCAGTAAAATTATATAATTGAATGTTAAATTAAGCTGATTTAAAAAATATTACTTACTTATAGCATTAAAAATTAATATACAGTAAATTATTAACGATTGGTCGCAGTCATCTGATCGAACGTTGACGGACTGTTGACTGATCAGGCGATGACACGCATGACCAAAAGCGACAATGTTCATAAATATAAGTGAAGGGACAAAACTCTTAAATTACGTAACCTTTTCATAATAATGACAATTTCAGTCTACCATACATGAAAATAAGGTAAAAATAAAATAAATTAAAATTTATTTTTACGACAGGGAAGCGTAAGTACGTTTATTAATCTTTGCAATTTTGGCCTCGTAAATGTTGTTTCCACTTAATTACTATATCACATCCAATAAATACCCTAATACAGAATTTTACACGATTTTAAACTATTATAAATTATTATAATTAAAATGTAAAGAAAAAATGAAAAAAATTCTTGTAAAAATTCATTATTCATCAGAAAATTTTTATTTCTTCAGAAAATATTGTCCTTAATATTACTTATTTACAAAAACAATTTAAAGATTTTCTAATTAAATAACGTCATAATTTTATTGGATTCATTATTTTTCAATTCAGATCAGATTTTCAGTTAAATGGTACAATTTAAAAAAAAAGTAAGTGATTCACAATCTTCAATGACTCATACTTTTAATAAAATACAATTTCAACAAATAAGAAGGATCTCTACGAAATTTAATGAAATTAAGTAAGTGGGGGTAACACATTAAAAAAAAATTTAACCAATATTTTCTACAAAAATATTTTAAAATAATTTCATTTATTTGTAAATAAGTTCTGAAAATGTCATTAAAATCGGACAATTATTTGATTTTTACAAGAATTTTCAAATAAATGTTTTCGACGGAAAAAAACGCAAAAAAAACAAAAAAACAAGCGTTTTAACCAAAATTTCGAACGTGTTAGAAAGGATTAAAAAATTGAAAAAAATAAAAAATTCTTTGATCTTTCTTCTTAATAATGAAATCAACATTTTGACGATAAAACTTTAATTTTCTTAAGCTTGTGGCCTTTTTCCTTATGCTATGCTGTTTTTCCTGCGAATTAGTGGAGGTACCCATTTTAATTATTTTTTGGTTTTTATTGAAACTCTCGCGTCATTTTTATAAGTAGTAGATGTATTTGTCTTAACTTGTTGCTAATTATTACATGGATTTTAGGCGTTATTCATTTTGATTTTTTTAAATAATTTTTTATTATTAAAACTCTCGTGACATATATATATAAGTTGTAGACGTATTGGTCTAAAATTCTCGATAATTCGTACATATATTTTTGTCGTTATTTTTTTAAAGATGTTTTGCTTCTTATCGAAATTTTCGTGTAACTTATATAAGAAGTGGATGTATTAGTCTTAAATTGTCGCTAATACTTTTATGCTTTTTTGACGTTATTTTTTTTATAGTTTAATGATTGTTTTTATTGAAATTCTCCTGTCATTTATAAAAGTAGTCGATGTATTAGTCGTAAATTGTCGCTAATTCTTATATGTATTCCTGACGCTTTTTTTAATTTTTTAATGATTTTTTTTGTTTTTATTGAAAATCTTGTCATTTATAGTGTATCTATTAGTCGTAAATTGTCGCTACATTGTGTATTTTTAGCGTTATTTTGAATTTTATTGTCTCTTTTGTCTTTATTGAATTTTTGTGTCATATATAAGCAGTGAAATTATTATTCATACATTGTCTCTAGTTTCATAAATATTTTTGTCGTTATTTATTTTTATATTTTAATGATTTGGTTTTGTTTTTATCGGAATTCTCGTGTAATTTATATATGTAGTCGATGTATTGGTCGCACATCTTTTGCTACTTCGTATATGTATTTTTGTTGTTATTTTGACTTTCTAATGACATTTGTTTTCTTAATTTTTTCCCGCGATTTATATAAGTAGTAGAATTATTAGTTGAAAATTGTCGCTTATTCTTTTATGTATTTTTGTTGTTATTTGTTTTCAAGTTTTAATAATTTTTGTTTTTATCGAATTTTTCGTGTAATTTATATAAGTTGTAGATATATGATTCATAAATTGTCGCTACTTATTTTATTTTTAATGATTTTTTTCTTGAAATTCTCGTGTCATTTATATCAGTATTGAATGCATTAGTCACAAATTGTCACTAATTTTTACATGAATTTTTGTTGTTATATATTTTGATTTTTTGATTATTTTTTTATCGAAATTCTCGTGTAATTTACGTAAGTAGCAGATACAGTAATAGTAAATTCTTATATGAATTTATATCGACATTACTTTTAATTTTTTTGTTTTGATTGAAATTCTTGTGTGATCTTATATAAGTAGTGAATGTATTAGTCGTAAATTGTCGCTAATTCTTATATGTATTTTTGCCGATATTTATTTTGAATTTAAATGTTTTTTTTTGTTTTGATTGAAATTATCGTGTCATTTATATAAGTAGTGGATATATGTTAATCGGAAATTGTCGCTAATTCTATACAGATTTTTGTCTTCATTTTTTTTTTTAATAATTTTTGTTTGTATTGACATTGTCTTGTTCCTTATATTGGTAGTGGATGTATTATTCGAAATTTGTTGCTAATTTTTATATATTTTCTTTTGATTTTATTGAAACTCTCGTGTCATTTATATAAGTAGTGCAGGTATTATTCGTAACATGTTGCTAATTATTGCATGTATTTTTGTCGTTATTCATTCTGAATATTTAATGAATTTCTTTTTTTCATTGAAACTCTCGTGATATTTATACAAGTACGAGATATATTAACCGTAAATTGTCTCTAATTCTTACATTTATTTTTGTAGTGATTTATTTACTCATTGTTAAGATTATGGCCGCCAATGACGAATCCTGGCAAGAGTTTTGTTTCTCTCAGAATTGTTTCGCTGTATTAAGTTGAATATATCCGGTGAAAAAACACATCCTTGTCTTACGTCATTTTTTATTTTTGTATATCTGCTGAATTCACTTCCTATCCGTACGCAAGCGGTTTGCTGCCAATAGATATTCATGATTATTCTAACGTCTTTTTCGAAAATGTCGAGGTTGTCGAGCACCTCTATTAAGTCTTTTTGATATACTTTGTCAAATGCCTTTGCGTAGTCTATGAAGCACAGATAGAGGTTCTTCTGCATTTCCATTGCTCTTTCAGATAGCGTTCTGAGCATGAATATCGCATTCCTTGTTCCGGTATCTTTAACAAAGCCACACTGTTCTTGTCCTATCTCTAGGTCAATTCTGCTGAGCGCTCTGTTTATCAGAATCCCGATGATGAGTTTTGTTATGTGGTTCATTAAATTGATTGTTCAGTGGAGTTCACATTCCTTTTCATTTAGCTTCTTAGGTAGCGCTATGAAAATTGATCTGCTTGGGTCCCCCAGTATATTGCCGCTGTTAAAGATCTCGTTTATTATTTCTGTGAGTCTGTCTATGCCAAAATTTTCTAAGGGTATCAACATCTTTATAAATATCCTATCGGATTCTGCTGGTTTATTTCTCTTCAATTTGGCCATTGCCGATTCCACTTCGGTTTTTAATTGTTGTGGATCCCGGAAATGGGAACCACATAAAATAAAGGAACAGACAACCAGAATTGAGATAGAAAAATAAGTATATTAAACGTAAAGAATACAAAACGTGAACGCATATTAGTAATCCAGGAATACAGTTAGTAAGAGGGATATATACAATATCTCTGAAGTGAAGCCGTAATAGAATTAGTATGTCTCCGTTGGAAGCTGACGGGTGCTGTATAATAATATTCTGCTGAGTGGAGCTCAGAGCTACTATGAACTACTGACGCTGTATCGTTCAGTATCTTTCGGTATCTTATGTTATCTCGCGGATCACTCGATGTCTGACGATGTCTAACCGTTATCTGACGTTTTGCTTCTGTGCAGGAGTATATGTATACTCTAGACGAGTCTATTATCCTGGAAAAAGGGGAGAACCCACAACATTAATACTTTTGGTCCATTTGTATTTTTGTGTATTGTTGATTGTTCTCACTTGCTGCGGAAGAGATCACCAATATACACGTTCCATCTCTGAAGTATTTTTGCTTTTTTATAGTATGAGTAAACCGTTCTTTGCTGTTATATATCCTGTTGCTGTGTAGGTCTTTTGTCCTGTTAGTTCCTTTATTTTTTTATGCATATCACCATTATTTGTCGTGTTCAGTCTCTCTATTTTGGTACATTTATCGTTGGATCATATTTCTTTAGCCTGTCTGCATTTTCTCCTTATTTCCTTATTTTGGCATCTTTTTTTTTTTTTATATATATCCCTTTTGCATAAAGTCAAGAATCTCTTCGTGCTTTTTCCTTTGGGATGATGTCGTTCGCCGATATCACTAGAGCCATTCTTAGTGCGCCCTATTTTGAGCTTTTGTTACCAATTTCTCCTTTGTGTTTCCTTTTTACACTATCCATATACATTTTCTGCAGATTTGGGTCATTCCCGAGTCTATTGTACTGCAGTCTTAGGACTGTGTTCGGTTTCTTTAATCGCCTTATTTTTATCCTTAGTTTGAATAAAACTGGTATGTGGTCACTTCTGCAGTCAGCATCTGGGTAGATTTTGCAGTGAAGGACTGCGTTTCTGAATCTCTTGTTGATAGTAACAATCAATTTGGTTCTTAATTTCTCCTCCTGGACTTCTCCGTGTTCATAGTCTTCTTGGGTGCTCTTGGAACCAGTTGTTAGTTATTATTTGGTCATTTGCTGTGCACCATTGGATCCATCTCTCTCCACGGCCACTGCGGCGTCCTAGTTCGAAATTGCCGACCGTTTCAACTTCTCTCACTTCTCTGTCCTTCCATTCCGAGCGAGGGATAAATTCTGAGGAAATTTGTCCCCTTTATGCCGTTAATGCTAATTGTTATATTTATTTTTGTCGCTAATTATTATATGCATTTTTGACGTTATTTATTTTGATTTTTTAATGATTTTTTTTGTTTTTATTGAAATTCTTGTATCATTTTATATAAGTAGTGGATGAATTAGCCGTAAATTGTCGCTAATGCTTATATGTATCTTTGTCGTCATTTATTTTTATTTATTTACGATATTTTTAATGAAATTCTGGTATCATTTTATATAAGTAGTGGATGTATTAGTCGTAAATCGTCGCTAATTCTTATAAGTATTTTTGTCGTGATTTGTTTTATTTTCAATGATTTTTTTTATCGAAATTCTCGTGTCATTTATTTAAGTAGTGGACGCATTATTTGTAAATTGTCGCTAATCTTTATATGTATTATTGTCGTTATTTTTATTTTTAATGATTTGTCTGTTTTTTTTTGTTTTTTTTTTCGAAATTCTCGTGTAATTTATATCAGTAGTGGATGTATTAGTCGTAGATTGTCATTAATTTTAATATGGATTCTTGTTATTTATTTCGTTGATTTTTTAATGATTTTTTGCTTTTTACCGAAATTCTTATGTAATTCATATATGTTGTGGATGTATTAGTTGTAAATTTCACTAATTCTTAAATGTATTGTCGTTATTTCTTTTGAGTGCTTAATGATGTTTTGTTTTTATCGAAATCCCCGTGTCATTTATATAAGTAGTAGATGTGTTGTTATAAATTGTCGGTAATTCATATCTGAATTCTTTTCTTTATTAGTTTTTGACTTGTTTGTTCCTGCTGATCTCCATATATTTTAAACGAAACTCTCCGCTCATTTAAATACGTTGTGGATTTTTTTTAGTCGTAAATTATTGCTGATTTTTATATGAATTAAAGTCCTTATTAATATTTTATTATTTTTTTCTTTAGCCCTTTGTTGCTTTTTATTGAATAACTTGGGTCATTTAAATATGTTGTTTGTGTATTAGAATTTATCGCAAATTCTTATTTGAATTATTGTCGATAATAATTTTTTCCTCTTTAAAATAGTTGTCCCTAAATCTCACATGAAGTAAAGTCGAATTCTTTTAGACTCGTTTTTCTTTCTGATCTTTGTTACTGTTGTATATCAATAAACAACAAACACGCATATATATAAAAATATAAGTTATATTTTTATTAATGACGATGAACCGTGTAGCATAGGGGACAGAGAATTGAGAGAGCGCGCCTCTAATGGGTTGACGGGAGTGTCGTCGTATCTGTTGTGTCTCTCTTCACCGGCCGATCTCTGTCGCTCCTCTCTACTGCTACCCTACTGGCGAATCCGTGCGCCGAGGTCTTTTTATAATCTCCAGAACCGGGACTTTTTCTTCCGGTTTTGCCTCGCCCACGCACGCCCACGTAATTCTCAGAGACACCTGTTCTGTTTGCCTCTGTAGCCATTTCCGCTACTGCCGGAAATAAGGTCAAACAAACATCCGTTCCTTTCAACGACCGAAAACACCCCCGCTTGCATCAGCCTTCCTCGGGTGGGGCCAGATTGTTATACTACATTACTTTTTATCCAATTTTTTTTTTAATCGTATCACCCTGAGCAAGGCGGTGACGCCACTGATGTGCAGGGGGCTAAGTAATAGTGAAAAGATTGGAAAAGAGAAAGCCGGAAACCACATCCTAAACAGGAAACAAGGGATGAGCCTCTTAACCTGTTCAATAGACGTGGGTGGAGTGTGAACCGGGCGATAGATAGATCTATCTACTCCAATTGAAAAAAAAAAAACAAAGTGAGAAGATTGGAAAAGAGAAAGCCGGAAACCACATCCTAAACAGGGAACAAGTGATGAGCCTCTTAACCTGTTCAATAGACGTGGGTGGAGTGTGAACCGGGCGATAGATAGATCTATCTACTCCAATTGAAAAAAAAAGTGAGAAGATTGGAAAAGAGAAAGCCGGAAACCACATCCTAAACAGGGAACAAGGGATGAGCCTCTTAACCTGTTCAAGAGACGTGGGTGGAGTGTGAACCGGGCGATAGATAGATCTATCTACTCCAATTGAAAAAAAAAACAAAGTGAGAAGATTGGAAAAGAGAAAGCCGGAAACCACATCCTAAAATAGGTAGTAGATGCATTATTCGTAAATTGTCGCTACTTCTTATATGAATTGATGTCGTCATTAATGTCTGACTAGGTTTTTGTTCTAATTATTTTTTATTAAAATTCTCACGTCCTTTAAATAACTAGTGGATGTATTGCTCGTATATTGTCGTGAGTTGATATATAAATTATTGTCGTTATTAATTTGGGATTAGGTACCTCAAAAAATTGCTGAAAAAAAAACAGCATAGTATGAAGGAAAAGGCCTCAAACTAAATAAAATCAAAGTTTTCTCGGCAAAATGTTTATGTTATCATTAAGAGGATAGATAAAAATATTTTTTAATTATTTAAAAAAAATTAATTGTTTCCAACAGGTTCATTTTGTGGTAGAAAATCATTTTTTTTCTTTCATCAGTGTGAGGCCTGATGACGCCAGATTTTATTACGTCAAAACATATTACGCAAGGCATTTTTTTGACTGTGAAAGACATTAATTTGGAAATTCTTGCAAAAATCAAATAATGGTCGGATTTTGATGAAAATTTCAGGACTTATTCATGATTGACTGAAATCTATTTTGAAATAATTATTTTTAGAAAATATTGCTAAAAATATTTTTTTACATATGTTACCCCCACCAATTAATTTCTAGAAATGTCGAAAAATGTGACTAAGTCCGCCCATATAGCTAATTCTAATTAAATTCAGAATTCATTGGCGAATGCTAATCAGCTGTCTTTTTTTTTCTTCAAAACCTGATCATTTTTAGAAAATCTGCTCAGAATTGCGAAAACAAAAATGCCATAAAAAACTATGCCATTTTTTTTTTATCTCGATAAACTTTTAATTGCTTTTATAAACATAAATTAAAATTATATCATAGTCTGAATAGAAAGAAATTTCCATTAATAATGAATTTTTACAAGAATTGTTTTCATTTCTAAAGTTTTAAAAAAGTTTTAAAAAATTCTTCAAATTTCTTCCTCCTAAGTCCACCCGATTTTGTGACATTTTGTATGGCGAATATATTTACTAATCGAAAAATCTAAAAGCTTGCTATAAATAATGCTGCTCATTTTTGAAATAATTAAAACATTTTAATTTTCTGCATGTTGATTACCCGTATTTTGTTTGTACGGGTGACCGTACGCGATATTTATCATTAAAAGGTCACATGATTCAAGGATTGTCCTCCCTTACATGAAAAAACAAAAAACGTATATAAATTCGTCTTCCATACTTTTGGCCGGCTACTGTAAATCATCCATTATCGCCTCCTGATAAGGCGATGACTGCTTTGATAACAATGTAATTGAGAAACGCTTTTTTGAAACATTTCAGGAAGTAAGCAAGTAATTCATGTTTCAAGTGAGCTTAAGGTAATTTGAATAAAATAATGTGTCAGCGAGGTGTATTTTATTTTTGTAAGGTTTTTAAAACCGAGAATTGGCTTCTGTTTACAATCGATGAAAAATGGCGGAAAATTTAAATTTAAAAAAACAAATTTTGTAAACCTAAAATATTTTTTATTCCGATCAATATAATTTCGGTTTGAGATAAATTAGGGTATTTTGCTTATTGTAATTAGTAAATTTAATCTCTTAGCTTTCAATTAAAGCTAACATTATTTTAAAAAATTCAATTTCATTTCAGGTATTGAAAATTTGAGTTGAGATATTTTTTGTTCAAGTTTTGTTTCTTTTTTCGAAACACTCGGTTCATTTAAATATGTACAAGTTGTAAAGTGAGACTAATTCTTATATGAATTGTTGGCGTTACTAATTTTGACTAGCTTTTTATTCTGTTTTTGCTGGCTTTAACGAAACCATCGGGTTATTTAAATACTTAGTGGATTATTGCCGCTATTAATTTTTAACCTAGTCTTTCATTCTGGGTTTTGTTACTTTTTATCGAAATTTTCGAGTCAATACGTAATTATTTTTATTAGCTGTAAATTCTCAATAATTTTCACTAATTTTATTGTCGTTATTAATTTTTAACTAGTTTTTCCTTCTGCTGAATAAAGGAATACCTAGTGGATATATTAATTCAAAATTGTCGCTAATTCTTACAAGAATTATTGTCGTTATTAATTTTATTATTTATTTTTATACTACCTTATTTACGTGGCTTTTTGTCGAACCTCTCGTTTTTCTTTTATACGCAATAGACATGTTAGATAGTGTTGTGTGGCCGTTAACGAAGCCGAATGCCATATAGGCTGCCTGAGTAAGAATTGGTGTAGCATCTTCTACGTTGGAAATTGTATGAATCCATATTCCCTCTCCCACTTCTATTGTTTAAAGTGCAGTGCTGATTGGGCTATATTGTTTTGACGTGGCTATCAGTCTCGGAGAATGAAACCTTTGAATTTAAACCAGTCTGAAGAGGAATGGGTTCCGTCAAGCTATCTTGCCTTAGACATATAATTTCATTAGGTTTTATCATCATTTTTATACCGCGGTTGTTGCAATATAATCTTCTTCTATGTGCCCTGTCCCTTCAGGACGTAGGCGATCATGGCTCTCCATGTCTCCATATCCCTTGTGGCCCTTAGTATGTTTGTTCCTGTTACTCCTGACAACCTCCGTTTCGTCATCCACCCGACCAGGCCCTGCAAATATGTTAGCCGCTGCCTTCCTCTGTCTCTTTTTCCCTCTATCTGGCCAGTCAGTATTAGGTTCTCCAGGCTCTTTTTCCTCATTGTGTGTCCCAGGAACTTCAATTGTCTCTTCCTGATGCTCAGTATTAATTTCCTTTCGGTTGTCTTTCTTTCCAACACCTCATCGTTGCTTGCATGATATCCGCCGCATCCTTCTGTAGAACCACATTTCCGCTGCTTCAAGTTTTGTCCTCATTTTTGATGATATTGTCCAGCATTCACTGCCGTATTGAAAAAATGACATCACATAGCAATCCAGCACTCTTTTCTTTGTTTCTAGTGAAATTTTCCTGCGTTTTAGTACATTGCTCAGCTTCTGGAACGCGTCCTTTGCCATGCCAATTCGCCTTCTGATCTCTGTGTCGCACTTTCCATCTCCTGTTAAAATACTTCCTAGGTATTTAAATTTTTGTACTGGCTTGATTCTGGTATCCCCTACCTGTATTTAGCATTTTGGACTGCACCTTTTGCTTATGACCATGCATCCAGTTTTCTTAAAGTTTATTTGTATTTTATTATTTATAATATCTGATTTAAAGTATAATTACACTGATTTGAAACATATATTATTCATTTTAATTTTAAAATATCGCAGAAATGCATTTGTTTAACACGACATTAGCTGTTTATATTGACGTGCTGACAGCGTGATAACAGATATAATATTCTTCTGCGGAAACTTTCTCTGGAAAACCTAATTGAAGAAAATGACGTAGTGCCTTTTTTACATAATTTTTAAGTACTCAGTAATCTTTAAAATATTAGTAAAATATTCTCTGTTATCTAAATTTTTAGTGAATTGTAGATACTTTGGCTTTAACTTTATTATAGTTATCGCTCTTAGTTTTTTTATAATGTCATGTATGGACCTTCGTATCTACAAAAATAGGTACGTTTATAGACGTGCTAAAAATAAAATTAGAATTCTTTGAAAAAATATTGGTGTTTGATGATTTTAACTACACTATCGGCCAGAATTATTAGGAAATCCCAGTTTTTATTGCCAAATGAAAATAGAACGGTTCTTTTGTTATTATTACTTTGCAAATTTTACAAGGCAACGAAGCAAAGATGAACTCATCCGAATAACCGTAAAATTTCTTCATTCTTTCATTGATGAAACTGCAATACAGGTAATTATTAAATATTTATAAATTCATTTAATGCACATGTTATTGTGCAATATTAACAAAAGACCCATTCTATTTTCATTTACAATTATTCACTTGTCAATAAATACTACAAAAAAGTATGAAATACATAATTTTTTAAAACACTAGGGTTGCCAAATAATTATGGCCGGTAGTGTAAGTCTTCCATTCATTATTATTAAATATATATTCTGATTATTAATAATAATAATAATAACTAATATTAATAAAAATAATTAATGACAATAATTATGGAATTAATGATAATATAATCGTAAAAGGTTAAATTAATACAGAATTTTGAACTTCATAATTTGATACAATTAAAAGAAAACTGAAAGCAGTTCTTGTAAAAACTCATTATTCATAAAAAATTGTCTTAAGACAATAGTGTTCTTCATATATCTTATTCATAAAAGCAATTTAAAAGCTTTTTTAATTATGTAATGTTTTAGTTTCATTGTACATTTTTTACTATTCAGAGCCTATTTTTCGTAAATGGTGTTTCTGTTTTCAAAACAAATACAAAAAATTATGATTGGCTTTTCCCATGAAATTATTTTTTAACTGCTATTAATATTAAGAGGGTGAAATTTAATTTCTCGAAATTTTATAAAATTAAGTGCTTGGTAACAGATAAAAATTATATATATTTACACCAAAATTTTAATTCATTTTTGAATATGTTTTCAAACTTTCATTAAAATCCAACAATTATTTGTTTTTTTTTTTGTTTTTTTTTTGCAAGAATTTCCAAATCAATACGTTTTTTATCGCAAAGAAGATGATAAAATTTCCTAATTCATGGCCTCACCCCCAGACGAAATAAAAACAAGAGTATTAACTAAAACTTTAAACGTGCTATAAAGAAATAAAAGAAAATAAATTTGTCTATAGTTCTGAGATGAGGTAGCTTTGTTACAGTATTTATATTATTCGGACTATTTTCCTCATCTTTGTTGCCATTTGTACGACTTTTCGGCAGTTGTTCGCTCCGGGCTTCTTCAGTTGCTGGGGATTTCGAACCGAACCCTTTATTACAATCACTGCGGTATATCATCCTCAGTCCTTGCGTAAAGTCCGATTGGAAGTTATGAGTTATCTCCCTCCAACCCTGCAAGTTACTTGCTCACCACTGTTGTAGCCTGGTATTGAACTCAAAACTCTAAGGACACATGGCCCAGTGGATATAGACGTTTGTTAGTTCTTGACTTGACTCTTAGAGTTGTGAGTTCATTACCAGGCTACAGCAGTAGGGAATAAGTAACTTGCAGGGTCAGAGGGAGATAACTCATGACTTCCAATCAAGGCTTTACACAAAGAATGAGGATGATATACCCCAGTAATTGTAACAAAGGGTTCGGTTCGAAATTCCTAACACTGAAGAGGGCCGAAGCGTACAACGGCTGAAACGTCGTACAAATGGCAACAAAGATGAGGACAATAGTCCGAATAATGTAAATACTGTAAGAAAATAAATTTTCTAAAAATTTTTTGGTCTTTCATCTTATTGATAAAATAAAGATTTTCAACGATAAAACTTTGTTTTTATGAACTTTAGGAATTTTTTCATCATCATATTTTTTTCGATGAATATTTGGAGACAGGAT
Organism: Ascarosepion bandense; assembly: GCA_037127315.1. Lineage (NCBI taxonomy): Eukaryota > Metazoa > Mollusca > Cephalopoda > Sepiida > Sepiidae > Ascarosepion > Ascarosepion bandense. Next base: position 4,962,800 of record JBBBDQ010000900.1, read on the forward strand.
GTGCGTTGTGGTGCACTGGATATCGACTCGGAACGAGAAATCGGGGAGCTGAGTTCGAATTCCAGCTGAATCCATTGCATTCACTTACGCGCAAATATCCTTGGGAAATGTATTAATCCGCCTATTCTTTCCAGTTATGGGTTAAATAACAGGACAGATGGGGTTCTATAGCCTTGGTCGGCAACCAGTCTACCGCAGAAAGCAATGGCAAACTACTGCGGGATAATCTTCTGCCCAGTTAGTCATGTCTCTTTCGAGACATGATCGCCCAAGCGTGTATCACGTATGGCACTTAACTGACTGTATTTGGAGACAAGTAATCTTAAGTTATCCAGATTTTTCACATGAAGCATTGTCATTATTCATTTTTGAATACTTTATCTTGACTCTTAATTTTGTCGAACTGACACGATTGACGATACATAGAACGTATTATTAAGAACTAGTTTTAACCCGAAACAATTTCAGTTTTCCTATTTTAAATTTCTGATGAATCATAATTCTTCAGCTAATGGTCGAATAAGCTCATAGTGAGTTCCACGACAATAAAATATCCATAGAATTTCCTCTATAGCATCGTTAAATATTTGATCATTACAACTTTAAAAACAATGAACAAATATGAATGCTAGTTGTTATTTTAAGAAGTAATAAGCTGCAAATAAAAAGATTAAAAACTTTTTCTATTTCATGGAAACAGAGGTTAAACCCTTCTATCTTCTCTTCTTTCATTCATTTTCTCACTGAAACCAAGTAATGTTTTTGAGGTTTTTGTCTTCTCACAGGATCATAATGGAATAGCCCATCATCTATTAAACAAAAAGAGCAATTAGTAGGTGGTTCCAGACTCCTCAAAACTTCCATTTTCCCGATCAGAGACCTTGTTGTCGCATGTAGTTTATTGTCACAACTAAGACTACCTGAGCGTTTGGATAAAAATCTAAAAACTACAGAGATCATCTGCAAGAAAAACAGTCGAAGATTTATAGCAACACGGCTTGTTCTAAGAAATTTTTAAACATCCTGTTAAAATTGAACTTGTCCCTCCCTTTGTTAGTTCACACAACTGCTACACATTAGACTAAGCAATTGAGAAACTATGAAGTTTAAAAGAAAATGGAGACAAAAAAGATAAATATAGTAGCATCAGAAAGAGAGAATACCATCGACTGAGCATGTGAGGAATTACGAAGTTTAAAAGAAAACGGAAAACAAAAAGGCACTTATACCAGGAAGAGAGAATAACACGGAATAGACAAGTGAGAAACTTCTTCTTCTTCTGTGTGCCCTGTCTCTTCAGGACGTAGGCGATCATGGCTCTCCACGTCTCCCTATCCCTTGTGGCTCTTAGTATGTTTGCTCCTGTTGCTCCTGGCAACCCCCGTTCCGTCATCCACCTGATCAGTCCCTGCAAATATGTTATCCGCTGCCTTCCTCTGTCTCTCCTTCCTTCTATCTGTCCAGTCAGTATCAGGTTCTCCAGGCTCTCCTTCCTCATTGCATGTCCCAGGAACTTCAGTTGTATCTTCCTGATGCTCAGCATCAATTTCCTTTTTGTTGCCATTCTTTCTAACACCTCGTCGTTGCTTGTATGCTCAGTCCACGATATCCGTAGCATCCTTCTGTAGAACCACATTTCGGCCGCTTCCAGTTTTGTCCTCATTTTCGATAAGTTTAAAAAAAAATGGAGAAAAAATAGACATTTTTACGTAACATCAGGAGGAGAGAATCCCATGGACTGAGCATGCGAGGAACTACGAAATTTAAAAGAAAATGGAAACAAAATGGCTCTTATTCTTAGAATCAGGAACAGAGAATACTATGGAATGGAGATATGGGGAACAACGAATTTTAAAAGAATAGGGAAACAAAAAGACTCATATACTTAACATCAGAAAGAGAGATTAACATGGGCTGGACATGTGAAGAACTACGAATTTTAAAAGAAAATTGAAACAAAAAAGGCACTTTTTCTCATCAGGAATAGAGAATAACACGGACTGATCATGTAAGTACGAATTTTAAAAGAAAATGAAAACAAAAAAGTCACTTATACTTAATATCAGGAAGAGAGAATACCTTGGAATGAACTTTTGATGAACTACCAAGTTTAAGAGAACCTACATCCCTTGAAGACTGCCAACAGTAGCAACAATTAAAATGAATAGCACGTGTAACTTGAATACAAAATAATGATATGATCACTATGTGAACACACCTAATAAAAGGTGAGAAAGGAAACCTCAATCAATACTGGAAAGGTGATAGTAACTAGTGAACTACAGAAACCTGGAAAGGTGATAGTAACTAGTGAACTACAGAAACCTGTTTTTCAAATACTTATTTTAAGAAAATAATTTTATAAATTTCAACTGAAAACATTACTGGCTGTTCGGTGATGAATGCCAGATTTTTCATTGCAGTGGAACGATTTATATCACTATCACAATTAATATTCCCATTAACCTTATCATTCATTGGGGACTTTTTTCACGACCAAATATGTTAATTATATTCTTAACAAAAGTATCAGAAGAGATTTTTATTTCTGGAAAATACGAATTTACTTTCCAAACCCAAGCACCATGTAAACATGCGTCAGCATCTGAGCGTGTCCAATTTATTACTGAATGAACGATGCGAACGATGCGTATATATATATAATTTACTTTGCAAACCAAAGCACGTACTCATGCACACAAATAGATATATGTATATATCGTCATCCACAGAGAGATCTGTTTCGCTGTATCACAGCTCACCAGTACGATTAGACATTAGATTGCTTTTTAGCCAGGATTGAAACCCGATCGAATTGGCATCAGTCGGCGATTCTACCTCTAAGCTATGGCCGCTCGGTAGAAGGAGGCGTGTATATTATCATTATACACGCCCAATAGCTGAGAGTGTTCTAATTCATTGCTGAATGAACGATGCGTATATGCTAGAGTAGCTACTGTTTTTCAAAGTCTACCATTCTTCCAGAGTGCTCAATCAGGGTGTGAGAGCGTAAATAGTCATCTGCAGACAGATCTGTTTCGTTATATCACAGCTCATCAGAAAGGGTAGATATCCGATTGCTTTTAATCCAGGATTGAAACTCGACCGAATTGGCGTCAGTCGTCGATTCTACCTCTGAGATATGGGCGGTCGGTAGAAGGAGGCAGGCTTTTAGCATATGATGTAATGTATCATACGCTAGTAGCCAGAGTGCTCTAATTAATTACTGAATGAGTAATTCATAGATGCTAGAGTAGCTACTATTTTTTCAAACTCTACCATTCTTCCAGAGTCTGCGGATGACTATATATATATATATATATATATATATATATATATATATATATATAAACTTATTTATAAGTGGAACTTTGTCTCTGTGTGCGTGTCTGTGTCTGTGTGTCCGTTACCTATAGACTCCGAAACGGCTGAACCGATTTTCTTGAAAATTTGCACAGTTGTACTACAAGCGTTTGCAAGTGTTCTTAGCTAGGTTTTGTGTCGAGATACCCCCGATAAATATCGAAAATCGAAAAAGTCGGGTTATAGGAGGAGTGGTCTGATTTTAATCAAATTTGATACACTCATAGACAAAGACATCAGAAACGATATTCAGAAGTTTCAAGGTTGCGGTTCTTACAATAGTGCATAAAATCGATAATATATATATATATAAAAGGCGAGATGTTTGTGTGTGTGTCTGTTTATCTGCCTGAATGTCTGTATTTTTTTCAGCCCTTTTATTTTAGTTTTTGCTTCGGGTTTGGCTCTAAGTAGATATAATTGTAGTTCTTAGTCTCAGCCATGATACCATTTACTCAGAGGACTTATTTAGCCTTCAAAATTCAGTTTACGACAAAAAACTTATTTGATTTCGATACCACGAAATCAAAATTTGACTTACATCCATTCATTTTTCTTTCAGTCTACGGTTTCGCTTTAACTGGAAACAACTATTGCTTTTTCGTCTTTCGTGCCAACGTCCAAAGAGTCTGAGCTCCAGGACCATGGATTAGTTTTAAAGCTTTCACTACACCTGAGCAACGCCGGGCTATACTGCTAGTATATATATATATATATATATATATATATATTGTTTCAAATTGGGCACTTCGTCATGGTTTAATATGTTGACAAGCTTGTCTCGCGAGATCATTTACGACTGAGTAGTGCTTTCGATTCGCACTGAGTGCTCCTTATCAAATCTCGATATTGTTTAAAATTTGTTATATTCAAGAGGAAAGTGTGCTCTGTATTAAAGGTCAGCATTGCATGGTACTGCTAGTTTCACATCTCAAGTGATTTTCATCATATGATTCATTACCCATTCAACGGACTCTGTATATGAGGATTTAGGTAAATAGGATGAGATGATATCCATTTTTCCTAGTTCTTTTGTTCAGGGTTAATGAATAAATAGTAAAAACATTCTAAGTAAAATAAGCAATATACAACCGCTAAAGCAAAACATGAACTCTTCCTCGACTCTAACCAAGTAGCCTATATACAGAGCCTTTTAAAGGAGTTGTGACACAACCTGAAAATCACTTGAGTCATGAAATTGGCAATATTTTCCTATGTCCTGTTTCTTTCTTTGCCTCTCTCTGTCTCTGTTTCTCTTTGCCTCTGTCTCTCTCTCCCCATATATATATATATATATATATATATATATAAGTGGACATTAAAGTCAACACCCAGAGGCGACTGTATGTTTCATTGTAAAAGGAGCCGAGGGAGTAGAATTGAGAGCTGCATTTGACTGTTTTGAAAGTAAAAGAATTGGACCTAGTTGCCAGTCTAGTAGCTCGAGTAAATTATTGTAGAGCTAAGTTCATCGGAGCAGAAACCGTGAAAATATTTGTAGAAGAAACAGATGTGTGTGTGTGTGTGTGTGTGTGTGTGTGTGTGTGTGTGTGTGTGTGTGTGTGTGTGTGTGTGTGTGTGTGCGGGTTTATGTAAAATTTCTGTTAGTATATATCTGTGAAAAGGCAATATGAATAAAGAAAACTTATCTTAGCCAATAGAGAGTACAAAACAAGCCAGTTGTTGACTTTTTCTTTATTCACACACACACACACACACACACACACACACACACACACACACATATATATATATATATATATATATATGATAAACTACATTTTTTAGGTAAACTCTATGGGTTAAAGTGCTCCATATCAGGGATAGAAAGTATGTAAATATAAAAGTGGATATGAAGATTGCTTTAAGAAACAAACTGCCTACTCTGGGTGCTGACTTCAACGTCCATTTATATATATATATATATATATATATATATATATATATATGCAACCCATCTTCATTCAAACATTTTTCATTGAATAATATAGACATATTGTGTCTATATATTTTTATACTGATTCTTTCCAGTTGCCTAATCAGTTTCTTGCTGTAAATGGAACAGTACTCAATCTATTATAAGAGAGTAAAAATATATACTAAAGCCAGTATGATATGATAAGCACTCGCTGTTAGCAGAAAAATGCATCAAACTCATAGTCGTGCGTAAAACGTAGGATAATATGTATATTTTTTTTCTTCAATCATATCAACCCGAGCAAGGCGATAACGCCACTGATGTGCAGGGGGCTACGTAAGAGTGAAAAGATTGGAAAAGAGAAAACCGGAGATCACATCCTAAGCACGGAACAAGGGATGGGCCTCTTCAGCTGTTCAATAGACGTGGGTAGAGTGTGAACCGGGCGATAGTTTAGTCTATCTACTCCAATTAATATATATATATATATATATATATGTATGTATGTATGTATTCTATTTGTAAACGAGTTATTATGCTACCCAGGTTTCTACCATGAGTGGTGTCTTCAGGAGATTTTCAATAACTAATTTTACCGTTTACCGTTTTTTTTTTTTAAAGAACGCTCACGTAACGGTGGATTTTTTAAATTCTCACGTGTCAGAGAATTTTTGAACGTGCAACTTTTTAAATTACAAAAGATTATTGAACTTGAATGAAAGAACAGAAATTATGTCTAAGTGTAACCATACTGAAAAATACCTAATAAATTCATACAACCATGGGTGAAAACGTTATACAATATAATTGAATTGTACACTTTTTAATACCATGTGCCCTGGTCTAATTTTATTATGACAAAAAACTAAATAGTTAAACAATCAATATATAATATATATAGTTAAAAACAATATGTTTACTTTATTTGGTGGATATTTTCACAGTAAAAGCTTCGTTGTTTGAAATTTTGATATTTATAGCGGTGGTGCCATTGAAACATACTTTTTTTTCTTTTTTTGAAGGTCCCTTTGGTTCTCTTTGCTATTTTAGAACTCCAAACGGCAACTTAAAGTACAACTTCCAACACCTTAATGCGAAAGGCAACCAACATTCAGAATTCAGGAAAAAAATTGCGAGCGTTTGTGTTTTTCCAGTAAATTATTTTGCACCTGTAGTTTGGTTTAGGGATTTTATAAACATTTTCAAAACCAATTTGCTAAGTCGTTTTGCTTCTATCCAAGATATTAATTCCAGGGATTTAGCTTAAACTACAATTTATAAACCAGATGGTTAACACATTGATACTACTGTTCGTTTTTCCTTAATTTAATTTACGCTATATGACATTTCCAGGAAGATAGCCCATGTTTCTTTGTTTTTTGTTGTTGTCCTTTTTTGCCTTCCGCCAAGAAATCCTCTTTTCTAGTCTTTTATTCTTCCTTCTTTCGTTCTAATGACAAATTCTGTTTTTTATTTAAATTCCTGCGTCATGATAATCTTCTTTATCACTTTAATGAATTGCTACTATAGTGATTTTTTCTGATTACAGTAATTGCCCTATTCTGTTAGTAATGGTTGCTAACAAATGACAATCACTTTTTTCCAATGCCTATCTACATTAAAATATTAGGTTGTAATTTAAATTCCTTCGACTTTTATAATTCATTTTAATATTTATTATTTATTAATGATAAAACTTTAAATAACTTACTCGCCTTCATTGTTTACGACCATTTGCCAACGACCCACTAACCATTCAATGCCTCGATGAAAGAAATTATTACAGTTTGGCTCAAAAAATCATCAAGACACATTTTAAGCTCTACATTGTTGTTGAACAAAACACCCCTCAAGTTGTTAGAAAGGTGGTAGTCTGAAGACTTTAAATCAGAAGAATACGGTGAGCGGAACTTTCAAACCAGTATCTATCTTTGTATCCACAACTGACCTGGTGTCGAGCGAGTAAACATTTGACTCGTCTGGAGTACCCACACCCAATTTCCCACCTTGAAGTGAGGCTCAAATGAGTTATAGTTATATGTATATATATATATATATACCAATAAACTAGAATCCGTAAGTTTACACTAATCAAAATAAACATAAATATTCGAAAAATATCAACAAACAGAAACTAAATCCGTTAAAATCCGGCGGAATATGTCGTCGGATAATGGGGGGTGAAAAAAAAAAGAAACCAGCGGAACAAGAACAGTCAAGCATCCGCAGGAAAGAAAAAAAAAACCAAAACGGAACCTAAACACCAGAAAAAGTGCTCTATACGAAAGTACGAAAATACAGTAGTAGAGCAAAAACACGAAAAAATCTATAAGTGAGCCACAACCTACCGCGGTTTCACCCTACGGATCGTCAGGGAACGAGGCTCTCTGACGATCCGTAGGGTGAAACCGCGGTAGGTTGTGGCTCACTTATAGATTTTTTCGTATATATATATATATTGATATTCTACAATTTCATGGGTAATACGTATTTCGCAGCCGGACCCATGAAATTGTAGAATATCTAAAAAAGATTTCTAGATTATATTACTCTGTTAAATTATATAAATAAATTTAACATTTAGTTCTTTCGAGTTCTTCTCTATCGGAATTTAGCTGACATATATACCAAGTATATTACGTTATATATATATATATATATATATATATATATATATATATATATAACCCCCGTCTCTGGTCTCTAATTATTGCTTTATTAGCCTCTTATCGTTTTTGACAGAGGATTCAAGGCTATTATCAACGTCGAAATAGTTAGCCATCTCACATCTCACAGCCTTCCCGTTGGCAAACAATATGGCTTCCGCTTTGCCAGGTCTACCGCTGATATGCTAACGACCATCACTGAATATATATACCAAGCTCTAAATAAGAACGGCGAAGCTCGAGCTGTTGCTCCTGATATCACGAAAGTATCTGGCAGGTTTTAGCATGCTGGCCTCCTGTGTAAGCTCCTGGGCTACAATATTTCTGGGTGTTCTTTGATTTGGTCTAATCGTTTCTACCAAATCGTGAAATGAAGGTTGCTTTGAACGGGCAAGTTTCCATATCTTTTCATTTTTTTGTAATCATTTCACCGCAAGCAAGACAGAACTGCCACTGGTGCGCAGAGGGTTGCATAAGAGGTGATTGATGAGAAAGAGGCACAAGTTACAGCGGAGAGAATGAAAATGATTAAGAAAAGGATATAAATACAGGTGTGAAGAGGGTTTCATGAAAGTGGAGTGGAAATGAGTAGAAACATGCTACAAGTGTTGTCAGGGAAACAACAAATTCTTGGAGATTGTAGCTTTCATGGAAGCAAGTATACGGAAGTAAATTCCAGGGGTGGGAAGTGCGAGCAAAGAAGCTGAGGGAGTAGAAGTTGCGGTTACATTTGATTGGTTTCACTGTAAAAGGGTGGGACCTTGTTGCTAGTCTAGTAGTTCGACTAAATTCATGCAGAGAGGGTACCAGGGAACTAAGCTCATCGGAGCAGAAACCATGAAAGTATTTGTAGAAGAGACAGAGGGAAGCCACATTACGTCGAGGAGAAAGTGACTGGAATTGAGCTACCAGGTCGGGATCAATCACATTAAAGATTCATCGTTGAATTTTGTTTAGAAGTCCAAAATTAATAGCATAGGCACCCAACAAGATGTGACAGCAGTATTCAATGCAAGGGTGGATGGTAGATTCATATATGTGCAAGATGGATTTAGACGAGAAAAACGTCCTGGCTCTTTAAAGGGAACCAACCTGTCTTGCTGCATCGATTCAATGTAGTGATTCCACTTGAAGTCGGCTGATAAATTTGAGCCTAGGAGGCGCAGTGTTTTGTTTTCAAGGAGACTAGCCTGATCCATTCTGATGTGGAGGTAGAAGCAGTTGTTTATGGTGGTCAAAGGATAGCCGCTTCGTTTTGGAAGCATTAAAATTCACGAGTCATTTCTTACCTCAATCCACTACAGATTGGCAGTCCTTTTCAAGATCAGCAGCGAAATTTGCTTTAACAGCCTAGACAGTTTTCTTATCAAGGTGGGAGCAAATTGTTGTGTCGTCAGCATAAATGCCTACTTTGGATCTGATTACATTAGTGAGATCGTTGAGGAAAATCAGAAAAAGCGTAGGATCTAGAATAGAGCCTTGAGGGACACCCACGTTCGTATGATAGTATCTGGAAGCATGCCCATTAAATATTACCTTCAATACGCGATTTATGAGGAAAGACTGGATTAGATAAAAAAAACCTTCCAGTTATACAATAGCCATGTAACTTACCTAGAAGGCCAGCATACCAGACTCTGTCAAATGCTTTGGAGATATCTAGTGTAATAGTTCGAACTTCGAAACGCGTGCGTCTCTCAAGACTTTTTCGGATCTTCATCAATGATCTTCCTGATGTAATCAGTTTCCAATTAAGTGTCTATGCATTTACTTTTGTCTTTATAGAAAATCTGCCAAAGCTGACAAAGTAAACTTAGCTGTTGCTCTTAAAAAGAACTTCCAATCTGTGATTGAATGTTGTAGGAAATGACTCGGAAATTTGAATGCCTCCAAAACGAAGCTCCTCTCCTTTAACCACCATAGAGAAACATAAAAAATGTATTAAGCTAGTCTCCTAGAGAGCAACACACTGCGCCTCCTTGGCCTCATTCTCTCAAACGATCTCCAGTGGAATTGAATACTTGTCATATCTTGTCGGGCGTTCCTGCTATTCATCTTGAGGTTCTTGACAAAATCCAAAAGATTATCTGCAATATAATCGATCCTGACTTGGCAGCTCGCCTTCAGTCGTGATGTGGCTTCCCTCTGTCTTTTCTACAAGTATTTTCATGGCAATTGCTGTGATGAACTGTTTTTACTTGGTTCCCCAACCACATGTATTTACATGTGCTACTAGATTGGCACCCACCCTTTTACCGTCGAGTTAGTTAAATTTAACCACCTAAGTGTTTCTTTTCTCACACTTCCCGTTTGTGGAACTCTAGTCCGTTTGCTTGCTTTCCTGAAAGTTACAATCTTCAAAAGCAACATCAATTGCTTTCTCCTATCTCATTGATTCCAGTCCATCTCTCCTCTCTTCGGCATCCCCTGTGCCTTGTTTTTTCTCTCACTGTACTTTCTCCCTGCGCACCAGTGGCAGCTCTGCTTTGCTTAGAGTGAAATATTTTTTAAAAAAATCACGGCAATGGAGTTATACTGGAGTTTTGTTTTATCTTGGTCAATGCGTGTGGCACTCATGCGCCGTTTCTGTCGACCTTACTCATTAAGTGAAGATGAGGAGAGATAGAACCCTGAGAGTTTCACTTTTTTCTGAGCCAATTCCATGGTTGTCTGGCGCGATTCTTCTTTAATCAACGCATGCAATTGTTTCTCATCAAATTGAACAGGTCGGCCAGAACGTGAAGAGTCTATGAGTTCGAATTTTCCCTCCTTGAAACGGGAAAAAAAACATCTCTGTGCTATTTTGTCTGTAATGAAGTCATCCCCGTAAAGAACACAAAGAACACACAACTTTGTGACCTCGAGTAAAAACAAAGAAAAGATATCAGACATGCTCATTCTTGTCTAGTTGACATTAGACGTGTCTAATCTGAAATAAAATTTCAATAACTTTAGAACAGTTTGACGAGATGACCAGAGTTACTAAGAAGTAAAAAAATGCCACCAAAGATTAAACTTCGAGTTGATCAAAAATAAAAAATAAAAAAACGAATGAATATATGTAATAATATATGTAAAGCATAATTTACAATTCATTTACATTATAAATATAATGGCCTATGCTGGCATGAATACTTGTCAATTCCTGATCATTGAAATTACTTTCTCTTTAAATTTTAATGCATTGCTGTAGCAAAATCATATACATCACAGAGTAGGACTGTTATATGTCCTATTTAAGTTTACTTTAAATTATTTTACTATACAAACGCATTAAAAATTAAGGACAGAATTGTCAGTCCTCAGGAAATAAAAAATAACTTACATGATGTAAGTTTTGTGTTTATAATTTAAATACATTGCAAATTATTCTACTATGGAAATACGTTAAAAATAAAAAAAAATATTTTCAGTTGTCTAGAATGAATGCTAACATTTCTAACAAAAAAGATTATATTATTTACATTATTCAGACTATTGTCCTCATCTTTGTTGTCAATTTCACGACGTTTTGGCCGTTGTACGCTCCGGTCGTCTTCAAGTACTAGGAATTTCGAACCGAATCCTTTCAAAGGTTCGATTCGAAATTCCTAGCATCTGAAGAAGGCCGGGGCGTAAAACGGCCGAAACTTTGTGGAAATAACAACAAAGATGAGGACAATGGTCCGAATACTGTAAATAGTATAAATACTACCTCATCTCAGAAGTATAGACAAATAAAAAAAAATATATGAATGTATTGAAAATGATTATACTACAGAAATCTTTAAAATTCAAGGAAAAAGTGATTAACAATGTTCAGGAATTAAGACAAACATTAAGTAAGATTCAATGCTTCGACGAAAGAAATTATTACATTTTGGCTCAAAAAACTCACCAAGACACGTTTAAGTACCACATTGTTGTTGAACAAAACACCCCTCAAATTGTTAGAAAGCGACCGAAAAGGTGGTAGTCTGAAGGCTTTAAATCAGAATATAGTGAGCGTGGCGGAACTTTCAAACCAGTATCTATCTTTGTATCCACAGCTGATTTGGTGTCGAGCGAGTAAACATTTGACTCGTCTGGAGTATCCACACCCAATTTCCCACCTTGAAGTGAGGCTCAAATGAGTTATATATATATATATATATATATATATATATATATATATATATATATATATTAGATATTCTACAATCTCATGGGTAATACGTATTTCGCAGCCGTACCCATGAAATTGGAGAATATTTAAAAAAAAATTATAGATTATATTACTGCGTTAAATTAAATAAATAAATTTAACATTGAGCTCTTTGGAGTTCGTCTCTATCGGAATTTACCTGACTTATATACCAAGTATTTTACGTTATATATATATATATATATATATATATATATATATATATATATTATATGCCACTGAGTTGTAAGGTCAGAGTTAGGTCAGAAGAGAGATCAGCTGCCAATTTAGATTGTGAGAGGTGCATCTATAAACTCTAGTATTGTCTTTAGAAATACTTACGAATAATCTGAGATTGCTTCAGGCAGATTATTAATCTAAAAAGGGTAGAGAAAAGACCATTGGGGAACGCTTGCATTGAAAGCATGGTCTTCAGAAGACTGGCTATTAAAAACGACCTTCATGAACCTACCAGATAGCAAGGATTTGATAATAGAGAAAACTCTTCCAGAGATGCCATAGCAACCCCAATGCCCAACCTTATCAAAATTCTTAGAGATACCTAAGGAGTTCGCTCTCGTGATGAATTTGTTATCGAGATCTTCACTGATTCTATGTTTAATGACAATTAAGGCATCAGCAGCGGGCGAGGTGAACCGAAATTTATACTGTTTGTCATTCAAGAGTTTTTTTCTGTTTAGCTTATTTACTAATTTCTCGTTGTTAATAAACTCAAGAAGTTTGCTGATGACAATAAGGAGGCTGACAGGAAGTAGTTTGATGGAAAAAGGGCTCATCTGCATCCTTGAAAACGAAGCAAACTGCTAGTACCTCTCATAGACCTGGGAATCATTTCCCTTTCAGTTAGCGGCAAAATAATATTGCCAAGACTATTTCTGAGCTAAGATTTCTGAATAGATCACTGGTGCCACCTAAGCACGAATTTACACGAGATACTAGATTAGCAACTAGGTCCCACCCTTTTACAGTTAAACAAATAAGATGTAACCGTAAATTCTACTCCAACAGCTTCTTTTTTCGCGCATCCCGCCTGTGGAACTCCCTTCCACAAGTCTGCTTTCTCGACAGCTACAATCTCCAGGTGTTTAAATGTAGGGTCAATAGACACCTCCTATCACACTAACTCCCAATTATTCTCAGAACACTCTCATTTACCCAGCCCTCATTCTCGGTATCCTTACCCGCCTATCACCCACCCTCTGACATTTCCTATATTTAACTATTCTCGGTATCCCTACCCGCCTATCACCTACCCTCTGACATTTCCTATATTTAATAATCCTTTCTCCACTCTATGTAGACCTCTGCGCAGTAGTGGCAGTGACATGCCTTGCTCGGGGTGAAACGCTTATAAAAAAAAACAAAAAAAAAACAACTATTGAAATTTTATCCGGAACAGTAGCTTCATACAATCGGTAATTTTGTTGAGTCTGGAAACTTCCCGAGCTGAATTTCATTACAAAGCTCAGTGCGGCGCTAAGTAACTTCAAAACCTCCGATTGAAGGGAGCCGAAGCCTGTTGAAGGTCTTCAGAAGGAAGGTCTTCAGAAGGAAGGTCTTCAGAAGGAAGGTCTTCAACAGAGCTTTTGAGGCCCCAGACACTTTTATCAATATTTCCTTTCTTTTTTAATTACGTTAAACTGCCAATCATCAATTATAATAATCATCATAGTTTATTTATTTATTTTGTAGTGTTTTCATCCCAGTTTGGGGGTTAACTATTTACTTATAGCTGGGACCCTGACAAGTGCTACCGTCCTGGATTGGTAGCTGCAATTAAGAGGTTGTTCCAATCTCCGCAAAACATCCCGATCAGAGGCCTTGCTGCTGGATGTAGTTTATCGTCATACCCAGGACAGATAATCATCATGCATTTGTCCGTGTACAAAAAAAAAAAAAAAGGTTTACATTAAATATTATACCAGTATTTTAATAGTGGTTCTATGATTAATTTAATACTAGAAGTCATTTAATTTATTAAAATAATTGTTCATATTTTTGTTTTCATAATTTTTATTATGATATATTTTTTATAATTTTATTTGTAAATGCGTCTAAGACGAAGCTGCTGTCTGTCAATCATCACAGGCAACCCCTCCAGTCTCTCATAAGCATGGACAAAGCGAGTCTCCCCGAGAGCAATACACTGCGCCTTCTCGGCCTTACACTCTCTCCCGATCTCAAGTAGAACCATTACATTGAGTCAATAGCTAAATTCGCTTCTAGGAAGGTTGGGTCACTGTGTCGGGCCAGGATGTTTTTTCCGCCTGAATCCATCTTGCATATATATAAATCAACCATCCGTCCGTGCATGGAATACTGCTGTCATATATATGGTCAGGCGCCCCCGCTGTTCATCTCAGTGTTTTTGACAGGCTCTAAAGGAGAATCAGTAATGTGATAGGCACCGACTTGGCTGCTCGACTCCAGCCACTTTCTCGTCTGTTCTATAAATATCTTCATGGCTTCTGCTCTGACAAACTTAAGTCACTGGTGTCCCTGCCACAGGTGTTTACTAGTACAATCAGACTGGTAACTGGTCCCACCCATTCAGTTAGATCAACCAAATGCAGACGACAATTCTACTCCATCAGCTTCTTTTCTCGCACTTCCCGCCTATGGCACTCGCTTCCATATTCTTGCTTTCCTGGCGGCTACAACCTCCAGGAATGTAAATTTAATGTCAATACCCATCTCTTAACTGCTTTACTGTAGTTCTTTCTACATCACCCTGTATATTTTTTCCTTTCTCTCTACCTTTGCAACTGTCATCACACCTGTACTTTCATCCTTCTCTTGCTTCTTTCTAACTGATTCGTCTTTCTCTTTACTCTCCTCCTATCTAATCTTTTACTCTTATGTAGCCCCATGCACATCAGTGGCGTTACCGCCTTGCTTGGAGTGAAACGATTAAAACATTAATAATAATAAATGTTTTGCAGTTAAAGTGGTAATCGCTGGGGATGTGTAAAAGGTTTGGTTTTTGCACGCAAGCCATGTTTTGTTAATGGAATGATTCAGTTCGTATGGATGGCTTACCAGGAGATTGGTGCTGATAAATACCTTTGTGCCAGAGTCTGCATGAGTGTCTACACTCGACTACAGGAGCGGGTGAATGTCAGTAGCAAACGCTTTGAACATTTGAGGTATTGTTATGTTTATTATCAGTATATTACTTATTGATATGTTTGTAGAATCAATATAATACGTTTTGGGAACATGTTTTGTTTCTCCTTATTGTATGACTAGTTTTGCATCATCTGTAAATTTTCGTTAAAGACATTGAATACATGCAATAGTTTAATGTTATTTAAGGTCAGTTATTTAAGATCAGCTAAGTTTATTTAAGATCAGGTATTTAACGTAAGCCAAGTTTTTTTAAGGTCAGTTATTTAAGGTCAGTTAAAATTATTTAATGTCAGTAATGTTTTTAGGTTATTTAAGGTCAGTTATTTGAGTTCATCTGGGGTTATTTAATATCAGTAACGGTTTAATGTTATTTAAGGTCAGTTATTTATGGTTAAATAAGGTTATTTGATATCAATAATGGTTTTCTGTGATTTAAGGTCAGCTAAGGTTATTTCGCATCGTTACGAGGATGCATTTACAATAATAATAATAATAATAATAATAATAAATAATAATAATAATAATAATAATAATAATAATAATAATAATGTCTAAAAAAGGTTGTAGTAAGGGATTCTATTGAGTTATACTTGTTATTCCAAAATGTTTTAATTCATGAAGTAGTTGTTAAATAGAGAAATTAGGAATAGAACGTTTTAGAAGATTGTAGAAAATTCCAGTAGAGTCGAGAGAATTCGAAAGGTTCTAGAAATATGCCCATTAGGTGTTAGCCCTTATAAAAATAGGTTTGGGGCACGGAACAGTTAGCTTATAACAGGATGGGCTGACCTTATCAGCTCCGGTTTTGATTTAAGGATTTATATCCAGCCGAAAGAATCTCTCTAAGTGAAGTCGACGACAAACTAAAATTTGAAAGAGTTGTTAAAAGGATTTGCTGTCATTATCAACTCCGGTTTTGATTCAAGGATTTATATCTAGCCAAAAGAATCTATAAGAAGTTGCCGACCAACTAAAACCTGAAAGAGAACTTCATGGAATTATACGGGAAAATATATAATTTTTACTCTTTCATTGACCAAGCCAATAATTATTCTTTATATACTCATTTAAGGATTTCCAAAAAGTATAGAACTTAACTTCTTCGCCAACTTAACTGGGTAAAGATATTTGACACCTTAACTTCCCCTTCTCTCCTCGTAACACTTGCCAGTAGTAAACTCTGTTTCTTGTTTTGAATGCAACAAAAATTGTATATTTGTAAATATTTTATTTGGTGTATTTTGTGAATTAAATATTTGTCTGTGATTTTTATCACTGAGTTTTGGTCATTTATTTTTTCTTTTGTTACACTTAACACGTACCATAATTGGGGGCTCGTCCGGGATTAAAACGTAACACATATCAGTAATGGTTTTATGTTATTTTATATCAGTTATTTAAAGTTAGCTAAGTTTATTTAATGTCAGTAATGGCTTAATGTCATTTAAGGTGAGTTATTTAATGTCAACTAAGGTTATTTAATGTCAGTAACGTTTTAAGGCTTTTTTTGGTCAGGTATTGACGTTCAGCTGATGTTATTTAATGTTAGTAATGATTTAAAGTTATTTAAGGTTAGTTATTTATGCTCAAATTAGGTTATTCGATATCAGTAATGGTTTTATGTTATTTAAAGACAGCTAAGATTATTTCATATCAGTAATACTTTAATGTTATTTTAGGCCAGTTATATAAGGTCAGATAAAGTCATTTAATGTTAGTAATGTTTTAATGTTATCTGAGGTCAGTCATTTAAAGTCAGCTAACTTTATTTAATGCTAGTAATGGTTTAATGTCATTTAAGGTGAGTTATTTAATGTCAACTAAGGTTATTTAATGTCAGTAATGTTTTAAGGCTTTTTAAGGTCAGTTGTTTACGTTCAGCTGATGTTATTTTATGTCAGTAATGGTTTAATGCTATTTAAGGTCAGTTATTTATAGTCACATAAGGTTATTTAATATCAGAAATGGTTTTATGTTATTCAAGGTCAGCTAAGGTTATTTAATGTCAATATTGCTTTAATGTTATTTATGACCAGTTATTTAAAGTCAGTTAAGTTTATTTAGTGTCAGTATTGGTTTAATGTTATTTAATGATTGTTATTTAAGGCCAGATAAGTTTATTTAATGTCAGTAATGGTTTAATGCTGTTTTATGTGAGTTATTTTAAGTCATTTATTTAGGTTCAGCTAAGGTTATTTAATATTAGTAATTCTTTAATATTATATATAAGGTCAGTTTAAATGTTTTTTTTATAGTCATGTTCTTAAATAGTTTTTATCCAAACATTTGTTTGTAGCGTGAAATATGACAATCTTTTTTTTACTTTACATCCATTAGCCACGTACCTGCAATTTTATTAATCCTTTGTTGCAATTGTAATCAATATGCAACAAAGGCTTAAACCTCCAAATGAAACGTTTTTTCACCAATGTTAAAAAGAGAAAAGTTCTCTTCAACTGGAGAACTGTTAAAAATGCCTTCTGGGGTTATTTTTAAGGCAATGAATAGAGATGAAAGAATATTTGTTTAAAGTGTAAAGTTGGATAAGAAAAACCTTTTCGTATTTCATTGAGAAGATGATTTTAAAACTGTCAAAATTTATTATCATGTTCATAACGTCAGTCAATTAAGTGCCATACGTGATACACGCTTGGGCAATCATGTCTCTTTCGAGACATAACTGACTGGGCAGAAGATTATCCCGCAGTAGGTTGCCATTGCTTTCTGCGGTAGACTGGTTGCCAGCCAAGGCTATAGAACCCAATTTGTCCTGTTATTTAACCCATAACTGGACGGAAGACACGGATTAATACCTTTCCCAAGGGTGTTTGCGCGTAAGTGAATAGAGGGAATTCAAATGGAATTCGAACTCGGCTCCCCGATTTCTCGTTCCGAGCTGATATCCATTGTATCACAATGCATATCATGACGTACTTTCTAGAATTCTTTGGGTAAATTATTTAAAGGAATTTTTAACCGAAATCTTTTGCTAGGCAAATACGAAGGTATCCTGTCAACATTACTTGAGATGAATGAAAAGGGTTTTATTTGTTTCATGTGCATTAAACTGCGGCATACAAGTCGGGTTTTCAAGCCTAGCAATATGTTTCCAAAACTAGGGGTCGACTTATATAGCAGGTATTTTCAATGAGTGAATTATTCAAAGGAGTTTTTAGCCGAAATATTTTGGTCGAAAAATACGACTTATATGCTGGTATAAAATGCCAAAACTTTACCACCAAGTTATAAAAAAGTGGAAAAGCACGCCTAACGATTATTGTACACCACTTGCTGTACCTCCAGTTGCTACAAATATATGACTAAAATTTGTGTTTGCGGAACATATCTGGCTCATTAACGCATAAATTAATATGATATAATAAATTAGTAACAAAAATTTAGTATTCTATTTACGCTACAGCACATATCGCGTCTAACAACTGACACACTAAGTGTTGATGTCACTGGTTACTTGTTTGCATCATTGATGCAAGTGGCGGATGAGTGATACTATATTTTACAATAACGTACGATACGTAGCATGGTGCGTTGTGGTGCATTGGATTATCGGCTCGGAATGAGAAATCGGGGAGCCGAGTTCGAATTCCAGCTGAATTCATTGCATTCACTTACCCTTGGGAAAGGTATTAATCCGCCTATTCCTTCCAGTTATGGGTTAAATAACAGGACAGATTGGGTTCTATAGCCTTGGTCGGCAACCAGTCTACCGCAAAAAGCAATGGCAACCGACTGCGGGATAATCTTCTGCCCAGTCAGTCATGTCTCTGTCGAGACATGATCGTTCAAGCGTGTATCATGTATGGCACTTAACTGACTGACTGACTGACGATACGTAGCAGTCCTATTACAAAGCTATTTGCTACGATGTTTAATATACAGTATTAATATTTTATAGGATTTGATGTTGATCTTAATGTGTTTATCTGTAAAACTTGTGAATTTTAAATGTTCGCTTAATTACACCGATACAATAAGCTGTTTGCTATACAAGGCATATAGAAATATACTACGGTTAGTTTCTCAATACACAGGTAAGTGGTGTGACCTTAACAGCTTATCGTATATTGTAGCATACCTGGATTTCCCGGTAGGCTCAAGATTTAGGCCGCTAGTATCCTACTATGTGTTTTGGGGCCAACCTATGCGATAGGTATATCTATCACAGAATTTTTAGCTGAAAATATTGTGGTCAACGTGTACGCCGGCTCGATATATATAGCGTAATTTACGAAATTTGTTTAATAAATCCTACTCTTACACCGGCTCTGAGCCTAACAATTTAACCGTATATCTAAGTTTTGGTCCAATAGTAGCTTACCGTATGTTTGGGGTTGATCTATGCAGTAAGTATAGGCCTATCTCAGATTTTTTAGCTAAAACTATTGTGGTCAATACGGCGCAATTTACGTTTTTTGTTTAATAATAAATCCTACTCTTGTACCGGCCCTGAGCCTAATCAATTAACCGTAGATCTAAGTTTGGGCCAGTGGTAGCTTACCGTATGTTTTGAGTCCAACCTATGCAGTAGGTATAGCCCTATCTCAGAAATTTTAGCTAAAAATCATGAAGTTGATTCGTAATTTACGGTAATGCACTCATTTTGACTCTTGTTTTGTCGGATAGTGCACAATTATCAATGGGCTCTGCTAGATATTTTAGAATTATTTAATCGTTTATATGGATATCAGCTCCGAATGAGAGAACTGAGTTCGAATTCCAGTCGAATTCGTTTCATTCACTCATGAACAAATACTATTGGTAAAGATAATAATATGTTTCTTATCCCTCCCTCTATAGGTTCGATAGCCGTATACGTTGGGTTCTACAGCCTTGGTTGGCAAACAGTCTGCCGCAGAAAGTAATGGCGGGAAAATCATCTAAAAGTGACAAAGCGTGTATCACGTACGGCAATTAATTGACTATATAAATTATATTATACCTCGAATTTTTGTTGGAAGATGAGTCAGTTAAGTGCCATACGTGTAACACGCTTGGGCGATCATGTCTCAAAAGAGACATGACTGACCGGGCAGAAGATTATCCCGCAGTAGGTTGCCATTACTTTCTGCGGTAGACTGATTGCCTGCCAAGGCTACAGAACCCAATTTGTCCTGTTATTTAACCCATAAATGAAAGGAAGAGACGGATTAATACCTTTCCCAAGGGTATTTGCGCGTAAGTGAATGCAATGAATTCAACTGGAAATCGAACACGGCTTCTCGATTTATCGTTCCGAGCCGATATCCACTGCACTACAACGCACATCCGCAGGAAGATACTATGAGTAAATGTGTCTATTTCTGTGGCAGTACAGTGCGATACTTGAGGGCAATAACGAATCAATGCTGTCAAATCCTTGCTTTATCACTTAAAGACATGCAAAATGCTCTTACCAACCCGCGAGAAAAGTTTTTTTCATGCAACAAGCGACTGGATCAGCCTCGCAGCCGTACTGGATTTCTACGCGCGCTTAGTAACATTCTTTGATCTGATGATCTATTTCAGATTAAACAAAGTGATTTACTTGTTTCAGGTTTTTGATGTTACAATCGACATTATGATTGCTAAGATTTATTTAATTTTCAGCTTTCGTCAAGAATATCAGGATAACGACCACGCCTCTGCTATTTTGACTGCTACGTCGACTTACAGAAAAAAAAAATGGAGAAAATGTTTTGTATTCGTACCCGCAAAGAGATAATGTTCTAAAAGGATGTTTATTTTCTTCATCCAGCTATTATTGTATGCACTTTTAATCATAAAATATGTGAACCAAGTACAGTTAAGTGCCATACGTTATACACGCTTGGGCGATCATGTCTCTTTCGAGACATGACTAACTGGGCAGAAGATTATCCCGCAGTAGGTTGCCATTGCTTTCTGCGGTAGACTGGTTGCCAACCAAGGCTGAATCAAGTACAACGTGATATTAATTTTCCTTTTATAAAGAATACAATTAAACAGAAACGCTGTGATCGGACGCGCAGCAGCCCGCTCCGTGGAAATCGGGCAAAGCTGAAAAAAATCGCTAAGTATCGAAGAAATCGGTGACCACATGCCGGCGTGATCAGACGCGAGTTAGAAACCTAGCCGACGACCACGGGCTGCCGTGATCGGAGGCACAGCAGCCGGCTCCGTGGAAATCGGGCAAAGCTGAAAAAAATCGCTAAGTATCGAAGAAATCGGTGACCACATGCCGGCGTGATCAGACGCGAGTTAGAAACCTAGCCGACGACCACGGGCTGCCGTGATCGGAGGCACAGCAGCCGGCTCCGTGGAAATCGGGCAAAGCTGAAAAAATCGCTAAGTATCGAAGAAATCGGTGACCACATGCCGGCGTGATCAGACGCGAGTTAGAAACCTAGCCGACGACCACGGGCTGCCGTGATCGGAGGCACAGCAGCCGGCTCCGTGGAAATCGGGCAAAGCTGAAAAAAATCGCTAAGTATCGAAGAAATCGGTGACCACATGCCGGCGTGATCAGACGCGAGTTAGAAACCTAGCCGACGACCACGGGCTGCCGTGATCGGAGGCACAGCAGCCGGCTCCGTGGAAATCGGGCAAAGCTGAAAAAATCGCTAAGTATCGAAGAAATCGGTGACCACATGCCGGCGTGATCAGACGCGAGTTAGAAACCTAGCCGACGACCACGGGCTGCCGTGATCGGAGGCACAGCAGCCGGCTTTGTGGCAATCGAGCAAAGTTTGCTAAGTATTGTATAAATCGGTGACTACACACCGGCGTGATCGGAGCGCAGCAACCGGTTCCTTGGCAATCGGACAAAGTTGAAAAAATTCGCTAAGTTTCGAAAAATATCGGCGACCACCCGCCTGCGTGATCGGACGTAAGTCGAACTAGCATCTGTGGACAGCCAGCGAATTGAACGTCGGCTGAACTCGGTTTTAGAACTTTTGTAAAATTTGGAAAAAATAAAGTTCGAAAATAGAATAAAAGTGTTTTATTCTTATTTTCGTAACATTCCCAATGTATAAAAACCATTTTGGTTTGATTTTAAAATTTACAAAAATTACAAACTTATCAAAATATGTAAACATTTATTTAATCATTGTAGCGCATGCAAGACAATAAAGCTACTAAGATGCAAAGAAGTTACTGTGTGTGAAAAATTAAGGAGAAGGAAAAATAAAAGAACCAAAATTAAGAAGAGAGAATATAACGATTGGTATTTTATTTAAAATTTCGAAGATCAAAGTTGACTGGAAAGCAAGAGGTCGGAAGAGAGTTTCGTAAGCGCGAAGTTTTGCAAAAAGTCCTATATTTAATGTGATTTCCAATAATAAAATTGTTGGAAATTCATTTATATTATAAATCTAATGCATTTATATTATACATCTAATGTCTCTATTTTGTCAGTAACTTTTGTGTTTTTTCTAATTCCACAAGCCGAATGATTTTTCACAGGCGAGTAATTTTCCACAAGCGTTAAGTGCGCGGGAAGAAATAGCTTAGCACTTACTGTAATTAATATAATTATACCCTAGGAAAAATGAATAGAGAAATACACACTCAAAATATTGAGTGTTTCTAGTCTCGCCGAATATCGAAAATTAAAGAATGTTTGTTCCGAGAAAGAGATAATCTCAATTTATTTTAGTGAATTTATATGGCGAAAGCAAATAAAAGAAATGCCCGAGAAATGCATTTTTTTCTTCAAAGACTTTTTTTTATAAATTTATGAATGAAAAAAATATTTTCACACTTATCTAAATATAAATCTAAACTTATTTATAAATGAAACTTTGTCTGTGTGTGTGTGTATGCGTTACCTATAGACTCCGAAACGGCTGAACTAATTTTATTGAAAATTTACACAGTTGTACTATAAGCGTCTGCGAGTGTTCTTAGCTAGGTTTTGTGTCGAGGTACCCCCGATAAATATCGATAATCGAAAAAATCGGGTTATAGAAGGAGTGGTCCGATTTTAATCAAATTTGATACACTCATAGACAAAGACATAAGAAACGATATTCAGAAGTTTCAAGGTTGCAGTTCGTAAAATAGTGCAGAAAATCGATAATATATATATATATATATATATATATATATATATATAAAAGGTAAGATGTTTGTGTGTGTCTGTTTATCTGTCTGTGTGTCCTGTAAAAAAATCCATAATTTTTCCCTTTTTTCACCAAACTTCACAGAAATATCCTTTAGCCTGAGTCTGAGCTCCAGGACCATGGATTAGTTTTAAAGCTTTCATTACACCCGAGCAACGCGGGGCTATACTGCTAATATATATATATATATATATATATATATATATATATATATATATACACGAGGTGCAATTGGTAAATTCTCGCAATTATTTTATTATTTCAAATATTCTTTAGGGTGAGTCTGAACTCCAGGACCATGGATTAGTTTTAAAGCTTTCATTACACCCGAGCAACGCCGGGCCATACTGCTAGTTTCCTTATAAAATGGTAAGCAATGAATATTTCGTGATTGTTTGTATGCTTTTATAATTTTGTAAATATAAAATTATTTTTGTAAATAAGCAATCTAATAGATAACATACATGGCCTAGTGGATAAAAATGCTTGTTAGATCCAGTGACTTGACCTAAAGATTTGCGAGTTCAATACATGACTACAGCAGCAGTGAACAAATAACTTAGATATTTGAATTAAAGGGAGATAACTGCGTGACATCCAGATATAGCATGGCACATGGAATGAAATTGCTATACCCAGTGATCGAAATAAAGAGTTCGGTTCGAAATTTCAAGCGCCTGAAGAAGGCCGGAACGTACAATGGCCGAAACGTCAGGAATATGGCGATAAAGGTGAGGACAACAGTTTGAACAATGTAAATAATGTAAATAAATATTATTTTACATATTTTCTGTCAGGTCACAACAATAAAGAAAGTGTAAACAATTGAAATGTGGTTCTACAGAAGGATGCTGTGGATATCACGGATCGAGCATGTGAGCAATGATGAGGTTTTGGAAAGAATGGAAACGAAAAGGAAATTAATAGTGAGCACCAGGAAGACACAGTTAAAGTTCCTAGGACATGCAATGAGGAAGGAGGGCTTGGAGAACCTGATACTAACAGGCTAGATAGAGAGAAAAAGAGACAGGGGAAAGCAGCGAGTAACATATATGAAGGGCCTGAGTAGGTAGATGACAGAACGGGGATTGCGTGGGGCAACAGGAGAAAGCGTACTAAGAGTCACCAGGAATAGAAAGACGTAGAAAGCCATGATCACCTACATCCTGAGGGGACAAGGAACATAGAAGAAGAAGAAGAAGAAGAAGAAGAAGAAGAAGAAGAAGAAGAAGAAGACTAAATTCATTTTTATATGTTTTGGTTTTATTAAAACTCTAATCATCGCTTTTTAGGACAATACCAGTTACAAAGGAAGTCAAATGTATATATAGAAAATAACTGTCCTTTTGATACCCCATATTTTTGCTGGTACGAAGTTTAATGATTAACGGAATGGCATTGAGAAAAGGTTTGTGCCACATTGCAAAATCCTTTAAGTGATTACGAATCATGTGATGAAGATGGCACACATGAAGAACTTTTTTTTATCAGATATTCTCTATATATACACATATATATATTTTTTTATCAGGGTTTATCTTCAACTAATGAATGTTTTTCACAGCTATACCAGTGAAATAAGTTTTACGAGTTAAAATTCAATATTTTTTCCTTCATGTGTGGGAAGAACGTAAACGATTTTATAAAGAAAAATGGGTTTCGTTGAGTAAGAATTGTTACACAAGGTCAACAGATTTTCCGCTAAAATAAGTTCATTATTTTCTGGGATTATTTTTTTAGATTCACTTAGTTGATACTTTCCAGAACTTGTGCGTTTAATTGCAACTGTGAGAGTGACTTTGGCAAATTGCGAAAGAAATGTCATCAAACTAAAAATGATTTCTATTGAAACGAAAAGGCTGGATCTCTCGACTTTGGTAAAATAATGAGAGATTGATTGTTTTTTTTTTTTAACGGCATTTCAACTTCTTATGAGTCATTAAATGCCGAAATGTAATTTTTTGTGAGAGTGGAAGTAATAAAAGTATATTATTCTGCTTTCGCAATTGAATACATGGTAGACGATGCTCAGCTTTTGTGCATATACATGTTTGTGGGAACATGATTACTAGAAGCGGTGATATGGGTATTTTATGTTCTAGTTTTGTTGAAATTATATTTTGGAATACTGTTTGGTTTCTTTATGAAATTGTAGGATAATTTATTGTCTAATGTCATAAAAAGTTCTATCATGTTGGTCGTTTCGTTGGTTGATTTTGTTTGGCGGCACATCAACACCTCTATGGGTTATTTAATGTTGAAATATAAATATTTGGTACGTAATTTTATGCTTTCAACTACAAATTTTGTACATAATTTTAAACTTTCAAAGTAAAGGCATGTTTTTTTTAGGTATATAGTTTGTAGAACTAGTTTACAGATTTGCGTTGTGGTGCAGTGAATATCGACTCGGAATGAGAAATCGGGGAGCCGAGATCGAATTCCAGTTGAATTCCTCGCATTCACTTATGCGCAAATACCCTTGGGAAAGATATTAATCCGTCTCTTCCCTCCAGTTATGGGTTAAATAATAGGACAGATTGGGTTCTATAGCCTTTGCTGGCAACCAGTCTACTGCAGAAAATAATGAGAACCTACTACGAGATAATTTTCTGCCGAGTCAGTCATGTCTCCCAAAGAGACATTATCGCCGAAGCGTGTATCACTTATGGCACTTAACTGATTCCTGAGTTTGTCGAACAAAGATGTATTGTTGGTAATTTTACTATAAAAAGGTTCCACGCACCTTAAAATTTCGCGATCAGAGGCCGTTCTGCCGGTGTAAGCTTAGGCCGGGAGAAAGAATGAATACATTTGCTTCTGTAAATCTCGGAATGGATTAGTAAACTGCAGATATAGAGGCGCCAGGCTATATAACTTTTCTTGCACTTGTACTAATATTTTTTTTATTAAAGTCGTCAATGCACCTCCTAACATTGAAGTTAGCCATGATTATTTTGAAATTAATTTATTAATTTAAACTGAAGTGTAAAATTAGATGTCTAAAATTCATAATCTTTATTAAATGTGGCAATGATTTTCCCTTCCAAATGTCTATGATCTGAAGCTTTAGACGTATGACATTTATAATTATATAATTGAAATAATCTTTATTAAATTTGGAAAAAATTTGAAAAGAAAGTAAAAATTGTGGAAAATATAAATTTATTTCTTTTTTAGTTGAGATGAAATAGAAAAGCATATGTAGCAATGATTTCTTTTTCATTTTCCTCCATTGGTAATTTTTAGGTTTATTTTAGCTTATTTTAGCAATGTTAGAAATGATTCCATATATATATATATATATATATATATATATATATATATATATATATATATATATAGTATAGCTCATTGAGAGCGGATGTTCATGTGCCCGATGTATGAAACAGATTTAAAGCTTATACTAATAATAGATATATATTTTGTTCATCACTGGTAGCACAACTCTGAGTATCATGTACGATGCAAGAATCAGGTACTGACTGAAAACTGCGCCTAACGATTGCAATGTGTATAAACTTCAAAATTGTGTTGCCGGTGAGAAATTATATATTGAGCAGCAATCCCGATTTTCTATAAGTTTCGTTAAAAATGACATCAAGATGATTTGGGGAAGTACTTTATATAATTTTTCATGTAATCTTATATTTTTTCTGACCGTGTATAAAAAATAAAACAATAACTATAACCCTAGATCTATCTATCTAAACTTATTTATAAATGGAACATTGTGTGTGTGTGTGTGTGTGTGTTTCTCTGTGTGTGTGTGTATCCGTTACCTATAGACTCCGAAACGGCCGAACCAATTTTCTTGAAAATTTGCACAGTTGTACTATAAGCGTCTGCGAGTGTTCTTAGCTAGGTTTTGTGTCGAGGTACCCCCGATAAATATCGAAAATCGATAATCGAAAAAGTCAGGTTATAGAAGGAGTGGTCTGATTTTAATCAAATTTGATACACTCATAGACAAAGACATAAGAAACGATATTCAGAAGTTTCAAGGTTGCAGTTCTTACAATAGTACAGAGAATCGATAATATATATATATATATATATATATATATATATACAAAAAGCAAGATGTTTGTGTGTGTGTCTGTTTATCTGCCTGTATGTCTGTATTTTTTTCAGCCCTTCGTGTTTGACTCTAAGTAGGTATAATTGTAGTTCTTAGTCTCAGCCATTTACTCAGAGGACTTATTTAGCCTTCAAAATTCAGTTTCCGATGAAAAAAACTTATTTGATATCGATACCAGGAAATCAAAATTTGACTTACATCCATTCATTTTTCTTTCAGTCTACGGTTTCACTTTAATTGGAAACAACTATTGCTATTTAGTCTTTCGTGCCAACATCCAAAGAGTCTGAGCTCCAGGACCATGGATTAGTTTTAAAGCTTTCATTACACCCGAGCAACACCGGGCTATACTGCTAGTATATACATAAAACAATCTATATATTCAATGGAAAGTAAAATAAAATTCATCCTTGATAATGGTATAGTCGAAAAAGCACCTGGATAAAGAAAATATTCAGGCAATTTTTATATAATTTATATACTGAAAAGAAAAAAATTATAAGATCAAATGAAAATTACATTAAAAAATTAACCAAAGTTTGTGTGCGTGTGTGTTTTATTCTACTGATGATTATTTGTTGGTAATTTGTATTTTATATGAAATCTGCTTCATGAGAATTGATATGTAGTAGAGTGGGGTTCCATTACCACAGGTTCGTGGGCGAGTGTATATGTGCCGAGCGCCGGCACTGGCAAGGAGCTTAACCTTATCTGATGAGGATGAGATAACCTCATGATCATTTATAATAGAAGGCACTGACATTTGTGATTTTCCAGATTTCTTTGCATTTTCTAGACAGTTCTGAATGCGGCAAGGCTTCTGCTACGCCGTTCGCTCTTATAGAGTTGGTAGTGGTGATCACAGTGAACCATAGGAGCAGTGCCCCCGGGTATTAATCCCCACTGGCTATTCCGATTTTATTGTTATATTTTATGTGGTTTTAAGACTTTCCAATTCAGAAATAATTTATGAGGGAAGCTATTCTGGAAGCACGATTTTTGAAGAATAGAGGAGCTTCCGCAATGAAAGATAAATCTATCCCAGTAAGCTTTGGTGTATTGACAAAACATCCTATGAAATGGGACATCAGAGGCTGCCTTTGGTTTAGCATCAGTTTTAACAATGATCAATGAGTAGTCTGAAATGCCCAAGAGAGTCAACACGGTGCATATCTACAATTACTAAATCTTAACTTATTTATAAATAGAACTTTCTCTGTGTGGGTGTTTGCGTGTGTGTGTGTGTGTCTGTTACCTATAGACTCCGAAACCGCTGAACCGATTTACTTGAAAATTTATACAGTTGTACTATAAGCGTCTGCGAGTGTTCTTAGCTAGGTTTTGTGTCAAGGTACTCCAGATAAGTCGAGGTACCCCCGAGAAATATCGAAAATCGATAATCGAAAAAATCGGATTATAGAAGGAGTGGTCCGATTTTAATCAAATTTGATACACTCATAGACAAAGACATAAGAAACGATATTTATAAGTTTCAAGGTTGCAGTTATTACAATAGTGCAGAAAATCGATAATATATATATAAAAGCTTTCATTACACCCGAGCAACGCCGGGCTATATTGCTAGTCTATTTAATATTGGAAATTATAACACAATTTTCTATGGTGATCCAGCGAAGAAGTAAAACTCGAAAACAATTCTGAATTGGTACATCCAAAACCGAATTTAAGCCTTACAAAATTCCTAGACTAATAGAATTCTAAGGGCTCTTCTATTATGCATGTTTGCCCTCGAATATACTGCAACTAGACAAAGAACGAGAAACACGTATATATAAAATATTATCTTATGTTTTTATTCTTCGTCGATGACGCTTATATGGTGCAGGAGGGTAGCCGGAGAGAGACCACAAGCACGATGGGGCCGTCGGGAATCGGAAGCCAGCGGAGATTTCTATCTAAAAAATTCTAGACTTTATATTAGTCTTAAAACGCCTACGAATTTTAACTTTTTCGGGTTGTCGCTTTGCTTACTACCTACGACCGGATGTATCTGTCAATCGCACCCGGCGGTTCATTGCATTTCAAGCCGTTTGTCACTTGTTTTTATTTATTTATTTTTGCAATTTGTTAACATCATCTACTGCCGAATATATCTGTGAAACACTGGTGTCTTTCGTTGACCTTAACTGTGACCGGATATACCTGTCAATTAATTCCGCCGTCCAAGGTAATATATAATAAAGTTTTTGGTGCAAAATATGAACAACTTCAACTAATCTTTTTTAATGATTTTGGAGCTCATCCAGTTTATTCCGTTAGCAAATTAATGACATTTTTCTCTGAACTTTTCATCCTACATAATCGTATCTAGATTGTCTGTATTACATTGAAATTTTAGAAATCAAATTCACTAGCCAAGGAGCCAAAATAATATTTCTGGTTTCATTAGAGACTAGAAGGCCTGTAAGGGCTCCTTTAGTTTTAAATGCCCCTGGGTGCAGCCTATACTAGCTCATATATAAATCCGACACTGGCCACATCAAATTGTAACGAACACTTCAATTTTTTTAAAGACTACTGACTGAATATTTATATTGCATTCCAAAATCTATTAATAGCTGTTTCATAATTTTCTCTTTCGCACAGATATTCTTGGGAAATTCAAGAATCTATTTCTTATTTCCCTGCTTATGGATTAAATAACATTAGACTGAGTTATCTAGTCTTGTATGTGTTGGTACGCCCGCGCCTATTCGGCTATAATGGACTATTCCATTAATATGTAAAGTAATGGTGGCATCTACATAGGAGAGTGTGCCGAGCAGCCGATAGACAAGTCAGTCGTAGACTTCCGGTGACGACCCGGAAGTACCCATTGCTCATACTACGTCTTACGACGGTTGAGACGATTAACCTTTATTCTTGTATTGGATACTAATATCCTTTGTAAATACTATTTTCACGGAATACAACAATTAACCTATTCCTGTTGTTGAGTTATTTATTCTTACTCACGACATAACAGTATGGTAACCAGTCAAAGAGAAGGACTTCTTTCAAACAGCTGAGAAGGCAACAGGAAATCATAGCATTATTTTTAACAAGAAGTCAAGCAAGTTTACGAATATCAAAAACTGTACCTGAAGAGAGCACTGATCGTCTATGTCCTGAAGAATAAGTCATATCTTTGTATAACATGAAAATCTCGAAGCCCAACCGTTGAAAATCAGTTTTCCTCCAAATTAAGACGCATGTGTATTTTGCATGAGGTACGAATATCTGGTTCTGATAAGGAGACCTTAAACAGACTTGTTGAACTATTGTTTTGTTTTGTTTTTAGGATATGCTAGAAGATATTTGCTAAGGCTTTAATCCCATAAAAGTGAATAGACATTTATTCCTTCAAAAAATGCCTTTTACATCCACACATAGGTATAAATCAAAATTAGAGTGGATATTTAATAAAGTTTGCTTCACATGGTATCATTATTGCACCCAACTATCAAATTACGATAAGTTCAACATTCAACATTTAAAACTGTATTTAACAGCAGCTTGAACTCCTAACTCTGGCACCAGGAGGATATATTCAATGGTTTCAGTTATGAAATCAGGTATTGTTTTTAATCTGTCCCTTCAGTACGTAAGTCATCATGGCTTTGATCACTGAAGTTAAGCAATCTGGTGCCCGGTCAGTAGTTACATGTGAATAACGGATACTGTAAGCAATTTACTACAATCAAAAATATATTTTAGCTTTAAATAAGACTCAAAGAGTTCATAAGACGAAATAACAAACTTATCATGGTTTTCCACAGATTCCGTTTCATGTGTACGGTGTCAGTATCGACTTGAGTATACATATACTCCTGCCATAGAGAGATACATCATATCCGTTAGAGACATTGTACGAGTACCGTAATAGATCCGTAAGTTACAGAGATACCGAAGTTACACAGAGAATACCGCGTTAGTAGTCATAATAACTCTGAGCTCTATTCAGCCAGAATAATATTACACGGATATACTATTTCCAGTACGGCTTCACTTTAAAGAATTATATATATATATATATATATATATATATATATATATATATATATATATATATATATATATATATTCCTTACTAATCGTATTCCTGGATTACTAACTTGCGTCCAAGTTTTATATATTTACGTTCAATATAACCTATTTTTCTATCTCATATATCTGTTTTGTTAATCATTATTTTTGTGGTTCCTCACGCGGATCCACAGTAGTTAGTTTCTGTGACTTGACTTATTATTGCACCCAACTATCAAATTACGATAAGTTCAGCATTTAAAAAACTTTGTATTTAAAGCAGCTTGAACTCCGAACTCTGGCGCCAGGAGGATATATTCAATGGTTTCAGTTATGAAATCAGGTATTGTTTTTAATCTGTCCTTTTAGTACGTAAGCGATCATGGCTTTGATCACTGAAGTTAAGCAATCTAGTGCCCGGTCAGTAGTTACATAGGAATAACGGATGCTGTAAGCAGTTTGCTACAATCAAAAATATATTTTAGCTTTAAATAAGACTCAAAGAGTTGATAAGACGTAAAAACAATCTAATCATGGTTTGCCACAGATTCCGTTTCATGTGTACAGTGTCAGTATTCAAAGAAGTAAGAATTTGAAAGAGTGAAGAAAGAGGAAAGTATTTACAGCGAAGAATCTGTAACGTGATCGATACTGACTTGGTAGACCGGCTGCAACCACTCTCCCACCGGCGTGACGTGGCTTCCCTGTGCCTCTTCTATAAATACTTTCACGGCTTCTGCTCCGATGAACTTAGATCATTGGTGCCGCCTAGGTACGAATTTACACGAGATA
This sequence comes from Ascarosepion bandense, assembly GCA_037127315.1. Classification (NCBI taxonomy): domain Eukaryota; kingdom Metazoa; phylum Mollusca; class Cephalopoda; order Sepiida; family Sepiidae; genus Ascarosepion; species Ascarosepion bandense. The sequence goes on from JBBBDQ010000900.1 coordinate 4,995,060, forward strand.
CTAGATTAGCAACTAGGCCCCACCCTTTTACAGTAAAACTGATCAGACGTAACCATAATTTCTACTCCAACAGCTTCTTTTCTCGCGCTTCCCGCCTGTGGAATTCCCTTCCATATGTCTGCTTTCCCGACAGCTACAATCTCCAGGAATTTAAATGTAAGGTGAATAGACACCTCCTATCACACTAACTTGCATCTATTCTCCCAACACTCTCACCATCTACCCAACCCTCATTCTCGGTATCCTTACCCGTCTATTATCACCCTCCTGATATTTCCTATGTTTAACCATTCTTTTTCAGCACTTTCCCCTCTATGTAACCCCCTGCGCAATAGTGGAAGTGAAATGCCTTGCTCGGGGTGAAACGATCATATATATATATATATATATATATATAAAAGATTAATAAAATACATAAAATGATGTCAATATATATAAGATTAATAAAATACATAAAGTGATGTCAATAATCTTAAACCAAGGACTATTTTAATGGCACGAATTGATTATGTGTGAACTGCTATTTCTTGGAAAGGATAGAGACGTTGTTTCCAGTGACTTGTCTTCTGAGTTGTGCTTCTTCTAGACTGGCTGCCACCCAATGCTGGAGAAACCAACTACTATACTACTGAACTAACAGTTGGTAGGTGGACATATTAGCGTGATTGTACAAATACTAGAGTTGTTACTATTAAAGAACTAGGCTTGCCGATTACTCGTTTTCACGTAGACGATCACACGTCCATATGTTGGTGCATACAGATATTTAAAAATATATATGCCAAAATCTGCAGACAGCATTAAAAATGCATTAATTCTCCCTAGGGGCTCGAAAATAAAGACATAAGGAGTTAATAAAAACAACAACCCCACCAACGAATGGTTACTCCTTCCCTTGAACTTTCATTCAAAGAAGTTTTATTAAACTCATCATATTCTTAAAAGTGCGCCATATTCGAAGAAGTAAGAATTTGAGAAAGTGACGAAAGAGAAAAGAATTTAGATTAATAAAATATGTAAAGTGATGGCAATAATAGGAGAACAAGAACTGTTTTAATGACACGAACAGGCTGAACTGGTGATATTGAACTTATATGATTCGGGTCAGTTTTCAGAATCAATTATCGCAAGTAATACATTTGATGCATAACGCTGTTGTGAACTTAAATACGAAGTTATCAAGCTAACCATCAGGGATTTGTTGCTCTGGGGAAAATTCATTACCGAATTTAATTTCCAGAAATCTGTCTCAGTGCTTTGTGAGGCCTTCTCGTTACATTTTCGACTGCTGGGGAATTTATATAAGTAAATGATTAAAAACTTAGCTTCTCATTGGGGCAAGAAGTAATAAGTAATCTTGTTGGGTAATAATGATATGTATAAATCTATGGAATAAAGTTAATAAAAACTTGGACGATCACGGCTTTCCACAACTTCCTACACTTTACAGCTCTTAGCAATGTTTTCTGTTTTACTATCGCTCTCACCATCTCTTCTGCTATCTATTTGCACAAGCCCGTTCAGTCTGTCAGTTAATAGCCATACGTGATGCACGCTTGAACGATCATGTCTCGAAAGAGACATGGCTGACTAGGTAAAAGATTTTCCCGCAATAGGTAGCAATTACTTTCTGCGGTAGACAGGTTTCCAATCAAGGCTGTAGAACCCAATCTGTTCAGCTATTTAACCCATAGAGAGAAGAGATGGATTAATATCTTTCCCAAAGGTATTTGTGTGTAATTGAATGAAACGAATTCGATTGGAATTTGAACTCGGCTCTCCGATTTCTCATTCCGAGCCGTTTACCATTACACCACAACGCTCGTTAGATAAATTATAAGCTGTTTCACACTGTACACCTTGCCTTCGAAATCACCCGTGTTAAATTTCATATGCCCTTGAGTGTCAAATTTTTCAAGCCCTTTTCCCTCATCTCGTGTTCCAGAAATTTCTGTCTCTATCTAATTCTAAACATAAGCGTTTTTTTGTTTCCATTTTTCTTAAACTTACTCTCTGTTTATCAGCTCTGTCCAAATTATTCTCAGCATTCATCTATAGAAACACATTTCTACCACCACAAATCTCCTGTTTATCTGCATCATTGCTATATGGGAGAATTGATATTATATAGCATATTATATTATATATTATATATTATATATTATATTATATATTATATATTATATTATATATTATATAGCAGTTCAGCGCTCTTTTCTTGGCCAGAATAATATTACATGGATATACTATTTCCAGCACGGCTTCACTTCAAAGAATTATATATATATATATATATATTAATACAGGTTTCATTGAATAATATAGACAAGTTCTGTCTATTTATTTTGTGTAAGATCCGTTCGTATGATCTGATTAGCTTGATAGTGTTGTCATGGAAAGACGACAAGAAATCGCAATAATTGTTGATTTTTTATCAGGTTTGAGCCTTCGGCTTACATAAGCCATTATCAAAGGATGAACATTTAATGTTCAGTGAACATAGAGCATTTAAATTATTTTTAACAGAGTGGAGTTATAGAGAGAAAATTAGACAGGTCCATTTTTTGTGTCGCACATGGCTGTAGGCCGAGAAGGAATGATGATAGTGGATTTTTTGTTCAATTGAGTGCATAGTGGCATGAGGGATTGGTCTGGGAACTGCTGCTACTATGGTGTAGGGGGTAAGTATAATAACTATGACCTCTCCCGTCGATTATAGGCATTGAAGTATGTTAGTAGAGGTGTCGATATTTATTTTATTTAGGCTAGGTTTAAACTGTTTGATGTAGATAGCTTCTAGAATTTTAAGTTTACGTTTGTTATTTTCTTGTCTAAGTATATGCGTATTTTCAACAAATGTTTTCCTAAGAAGTGTGTGTTGATAGCCATGGTGTTTTAAATGTCGGAATATGTTAGAATTTTCATTTAAGTGCAATGTAAGTCTCCGCGAAAGCGAGTTAGTAGTATGTCCAATGTAGGTATTATTTAGTTTGTTAGAGATACATTCTCGAAAGGGGCATTTGAATTTATACACTACATTGTTTTTTTGCAAATCGCTAACGGTGGGGAAGGAGTCGTTGCGAACGATTGAGTTGGATGTTGTGGATTTAGCGTAATATATGGTAAATTTAATTCTTTTGTTGGGGTCTGTCGGAGAGATATTAGTGTTTATGATTTTTTTAGGATATTTTCATCTAGTTGGTAGTTGGTGTGCATTTGGCTACGATATAAGAGAGTGATATATCTCACCATAAAAAAACCCCACCAACAAAAATTATATCTAAAAAAAAAAATCTATATTATTCAATGAAACCTGTATTAATGAAAAAATGCTGCCAAAATACACACACAATATATATATATATATATATATATATACATATATATATATTCCTTACTAATCGTATTCCTGGATTACTAACCTGCGAACAAGTTTTATATATTTACCTTCAATATAACCTATTTTTCTATCTCATATATCTGTTTTGTTATTCATTATTTTTGTGGTTCCTCACGCGGATCCACAACAGTTAGTTTCTGTGACTTGACTTGGTTAGTTCCTGTGACTAGACCCAAAGAGTTGTGAGTTCAATACCAGACTACAGCAGTGATGAACAAGTAACTTACAGAGTTAGGGAGAGATAACTCATGACTACCAAAAGAGGCACTACTACACAAGGAATGGAGTTCATATACCCCACTGATTGTAATAAAGAGTTCGTTCCGAAATTCCTAGCACCTGAAGAAGGCCGTAGCGTACAACGGCCGAATCGTCGTACAAATGGCAACAAAGATGAGGACAATAGTCCGAATAATGTAAATATTAGTAGTTTGTTTAGTTTTTGAAGGCAACTTTTGCTGTTTCAATGTATGTTCGGATTGCGGTGTCATATTTTCATCCTCTTTGAAAAAATATTCCACACATTTAAACTTTTGCACTTGTTTGATGGTGACTTTTCCAATTCGTACCTCGCATATACAGGAACAGATGTGAAAAGATGATTACGGGTCCCTTAAGCATTCCAAACAGGTGCAGGACAACTGAGCACCAACTGCTGAGCAACGCCATGTTCGTTGTGGTGCAGTGAATATCGGGTCGGAACGACAAATCGGGGAGTCGAGTTCGAATTTCAGTTGAATTCCTTGCATTCACTTACACACAAATACCCTTGGGAAAGGTATTAGTCTGTCTGTTCCCTCCAGTTATGGATTAAATAATAGGACAGATTGGGTTCTATAGCCTTGGCTGGCAACCAGTCTACCGCAGAAAGTCATGGCAGCCTACTGAGGGATAATCTTCTGCCTAGTCAGTCATGTTTCTTTCGAGACATGATCGCCTAAAGCTTGTATAACGTATGGCACTTAACTGACTGAATAAGAATTAAAATCTTATTTAGTGAATGTTTTCTTTAGATAAAAAAAGCATGATGTAATATATGAACCATATTTTTTCTTTTAATTATTTTTAAGAAAGTAAATCTTAAAAACAAAATTTAGTAATTGACAAATAAAAATAACTCAATAAACCACGTTTGCTTTTAATTACTTTTCAGTAATGTAAATTGAAAAAGGCAAAAGAAAAAATAAAGCCGTTTTGTGTTTGTAATTATTTTTAATGAAAAATTGTAATGTCATTTAATTTTAATGAAATAAATCGACATTCTCAGATATTTTTATAAAAATTAATTGAATATTCGGCATTTTACTCTAAAGCATATTTATAAACGGATCTTTGTTTCTGTGTGTGTATGTGTGTGTGTGTCCGTTACCTATACACTCCGAAACGGCTGAACCGATTTTCTTGAAAATTTACACAGTTGTACTATAAGAGTCTGCGAGTGTTCTTAGCTAGGTTTTGTGTCGATAAATATCGAAAATCGATAATCGAAAAAATCGGGTTATAGAAGGAGTGGTCAAATTTGATACACTCATAAACAAAGACATAAGAATCGATATTCAGAAGTTTCAGGGTTACAGTTCTATAAGTCGAAAATTATCTTATTGTTATCAATACAAAAATATCTATCTCTTTCCCCATAAAATATCTTTAGGATTGTCACACTACCTTCTGCTCATGCGTGCTTATAGTCGGTACTATTGTGGAAACGTGATCAGTTTTAGCTTGATCGCCCCAGTTTTCTTGATGCTGCTGTTACAGTGTAAACATCCCTGCTTCGTTAGCAGTGTGTAACAAGAAAGAAAAAAGAGCAGTGAGCTGGTTTCTTTTGTCGGAAGGCGTGTCAGGTGCTGAAATTCATCCGAGTCTTTTAACAAAATACGGCCACAGTGCACTGACGCATAGAAGTGTGTATGATTGGGTCGAGAATTTAAAAAGTGGCCTCACAAAGAAGGAGCAGGACGCTCGTCAACCTCCACCACTGCCGAGAAAATTCAGCAAGCTCGAGAAATGGTAATGGCAAATCGTGAAGTTATCATCGTTGAGGTAGAATGCTCTCCGCAGATTCGAGTCAGTGCCCTTTCTTCCTCCTTGTTGCATACAGCTAACGGAGCGGCCATGTTCACACTGTAACAACAGCAAGAAAACTGGCGCGATCAAGCTCAAACTTCGATCACGCGACTACAAAAGAACCAACTATAAGCACGCAGGTATACGGCTATATTGTGTTGAATTCACCGGTTCCCGTCCTATCACCGAAGTTAAGCAACATCGAACCTGGTTAGTACTTAAATGGGTAACCATTTTGGAATACCATGTGCTGTAAGGGTAAGGACCAAGAATGGCTCCACCGGTCCTCCAGGTTTGGGGGTTGGGTGCAGGGCTAACAACCCTGCCCGTAAAAACAATTTGTTACAGAAACAGCAACAAAAAGGTTGCGGCTCTATGCACCATTGGGTGTGATGGATAAATGATGACGATGATAAGCACGCATGAGCAAACGGCAGTGTGACAAATCTAAAGGTATGACATGGTGAAACATGTATTATACATACATGGTATGTATAATATATATGTAGGTGCGTGTGTACTCTCGCTTTTTGTGTAGATTTTGACATGTTTCAGGTATCTTTATACGTTAGGCAGTTTAATTATTACATTTTGGCTATCACTATATTTCTATCTTCTGCTCGGACGAACTTAAGTCACTGATGCCTCCTCAACAGGTGTTTACTCGTGCAACCAGACTGGCAACTGAGTCCCACCAATTCACAGTCAGGTTAGCCAAATGCTGACGGCAATTCTACTCCTGCAGCTTCTTCTCTCGCACTTCCCGCCTGTGAAACTCACTCCCATATTCTTACTTTCCTGATGGCTACAACATCCAGAAATTTAAATGCAATGTCAATACTCATCTATTAACCACTGGACTCTAGCTCTCTCTCCACCCCCGTATAACCTTCCCTTTCTCTCCACCTATGTATCTGTCATCGCACCTGCATTCTCATCTTTCTATTGCTCTTTTCTTACTAGTTTGTACTCCTCACTCTCTTTTAATTAATCTTTTTACAGTTATGTAGCCCCCTGCTCATCAGTGGCATTTCCGCCTTGCTCGGGGTGAAATAATTAAAAAAAAAAAAAAAAAGAATCGAAAAGATGGAGAAAATTCGATAAAAATTAATAGTAACTAAAAGTACTTATATTATTCGAAATACCTCATAGGCGCTGCGTTTTATGACCTATTTACGTGTTTTCAAGTAACATCTGCCTCAGTTCATGTTATGTGTTCTTACATCGTCTACATCGCTTAAGATAATTAAAATGTGCTGTTCTAAATCAGACCCGATTTGCTTTTTGTGTAACAAGCAGAAGCCGGGATAATATGAAATCTCTTGCGGGATGTCTTTTTTGTGTATGATTAGCTGAAAGCGGACACTTTTTTTAAAATTCTTGTATCAGAATCGTCCAGGCGTGCTAGGAAAGATTATTATCGGAAACTGACTAGACTATTAGAGTTTTCTTATTTTTTTAATATTGTTCACGGAATACAAGACCCAAGAGTAACTCAAAGTAGATTGTTACTGAATGTTGTTAAATGAATCTAAAAGGAGACAAGTTGGGTAGATTATGAAGATACGATGAAAAGAGAAATTTTGATCTTAAATTTGAACATTGTAGTAACCAGGGAAGCATTCTCTCGGGAGTTTGTTCCTAAAGTAACAGATGTGGCGAAGAAGCTGTCCGAATAGAAATTTCTTAACTACAGAATATGTAGGGAGTGGCAATAATTCGTCCCAGTGAACGTATCATGGAGAGTCTTAGCCGTGAATGTCTGAAATGGTAAGGCTAATGAATGCAACCACTCAGAACATTGTATCATTAAAAAGTAATAAAGTGGATTCAGGACTGAAAGTTGAGTCATGTGCGAAGTTATCTAATCTAAACTTATTTATAAATGGAACTTTGTCTGTGTGTGTGTGTGTGTGTGTGTGTGTCTGTGTGTGTGTGTATCCGTTGCCTATAGACTCCGAAACGGCTGAACCGATTTTCTTGAAATTTTAAACATTTGTACTATAAGTGTCTGCGAATGTTCTTAGCTAGGCTTTGTGTCGAGGTACCCCCAATAAATATCGATAATCGAAAATCGTGTTATAGAAGGAGTGGTCCGATTTTAATCTAATTTGATACACGCATAGACAAAGACATAAGAAACGATATTCAGAAGTTTCAAAGTTGCAGTTCTTATAATAGTGCAGAAAATCGATAATATATATAAAAGGCAAGATGTTTGCGTGTGTGTCTGTTTATCTGCCTGTATGTCTATTTCTTTAGGTATAATCGTAGTTCTTAGTCTCAGCCATGATACCATTTACTCAGAGGACTTATTTAGCTTTCAAAATTCAGTTAACGACGAAAAAAAACTTATCTGATATCGATACCAGGAAATCAAAATTTGACTTACATCCATTCATTTTTCTTTTGGTCTACGGTTTTGCTTTAACTGGAAACAACTATTGCTTTTTAGTCTTCCGTGCCAACATCCAAAGTGTCTGAGCTCCAGGACCATAGATTAGTTTTAAAGGTTCCATTGCACCCGAGCAACGCCGGGCTATACTGGTAGACGAAACTAAATCTGACCCTAATCAAGCTACTACGAAATGGGGCTAAAACTAAATATACTGATGCCACATTTGGGAGTATTTGTGCAATTCGGCTGGTGGACTAAAAAAGACAGGCAAGCATTCCAGAAAAATCAACCTAATCACCTAATCAACCTAAAAAATCATGTTTTAGTCAAAGTTTTTAAAAGTCTAAAGAGTCATATCCATTCAAGAGGCAGTTAAGTTTTGCAATGATATTTTTGGGTTGATCATACTCGTCACCGAAATGGCGGTTATCATATATATACAGGTTACGATGGATAAATTGTCTTCTCAGTCAGTTAAGTACCATACGTGAAAAACGCTTGGCCGATCATGTTTCGAAAGAGACATGACTGACTGAGCAGAAGATTATGCTGCAGTAGGTTGCCATTGCTTTATGCGATAGATTGGCCCAATCTGTCCTGTTATTTAAAAAAATAACTGGAGGGAAGTGACGGATTAATACCTTTCACAAGGGTATCTGCGCATTAGTTAATGCAATGAATTCAACTGGAATTCGAACTCGGCTCCTCGATTTCTCGTTCCGAATCCATATCCACTGTACCACAACGCACATCCTACTTCTAACCCACGAAAAAAAAAAACAAGAAAATACCATTGATATCTCATTTTAATACTGACATATCATTTTAACACACACACACACACACACACACACACACACACATATATATATATATATATATACTTTTAATTTCTTGCATGCGCGTTGTTTCTTTTTGGTTTTGTCGACTTCACAATATAGTAAGATCAGTTGGGCACTGTCTGTGAGAAAAAGAGCACCATGACGCTATTAAGTCTGCCAGAAATTAGGAACGGCATGTTGTACTGTTTGTCTTTTGAGTCGGAATCTTCAATATGAGCATTTCAGAGTGTTTGGCTGCTAATCTGAAGACAGTGCAGAGGATTCGGAAGGAGTTAGATGAGGCTAATCATGATTACGAAGGTGTTTGGAGTGATCAATTGTGTTGGCGACATTATACCTCCATTCCTCTTTCCAAAGAGCCTCAGATTCTACATGGAGACCTACATCAAGGATATACTCTCCGTGGTCTCCAGGGTGACCACTGAAAGACACTATGTCTGGCAACAGAACTCTGCACCATGTCACACAGTAGGAGAACCCAATTATTGTTGTCAGATAATTTGTGCGACTATATCACTCCTTACCTGTGGCCAACCGCCTTAATTATTTTGTATGGGATGCAGTTGAGCGAGAGACTAATAAAACTTCTTATAACACCACAGATGAACCGAGGCCAAGGATTATGGCAGGATTCACCAACTTAAACAAGGAGAACGAACAGAAAAGTCACAGAACATTCCGAAGTTGTCAAAATGGTCGTGATTGAAGCCAGTAGCAATTTTACTGAATAAATTTACTCCTTAGTATTGTAAGATTGTTTTGTGTAATCTTAGAAAATATATCTGTTGAAATGAGATGTCAGCGTTTATTTTTATTTTTGAGTAATTTTGACCATAATTCATACATCGCACCATATATATATATATATATATATATATATATATATATATATATTCAATAAATAAACCAAAGTACACGTGGGTTATTTGAACTGATTCAAGAGTTTCTCATGGAAATGGCCACCAGGAAATTTTTTTGATAAGCTTAGCTTGATAAGCGTTACAGCGCAAAACACTTACGTTGTCACTCAAATAAGTCATTTTAACTTTTATTGATGCATTGAATATATATATATATATATATATATATATATATATATGTGTGTGTGTGTGTGTGTGTGTGTGTGTGTGTGTGTGTACAGTGAGGTTAAACAAGTATTTAGACAGTAAAAAATGGATTTAGAGTCATATATTGAAAGAAAAGCATTGTCTAAAACTCACAATATGTTCATAAAACAATTATAAATGCAAATAAACAGCAAAAATAAATTATTTGACACGTATATATATTTTATATACTAATTATTAAAACAGGTAGTGAAAATACGTCAAAGAAAGCTAATCTACAAACTTATTTCTAACAAAGAATATATATGTTATTTATATAAATCTATTGTAAAAGTTTTGTCGGCATTAAATAACCCATTGATGTGTTGATATGCCGTAAAACAAATCAAACCAAATCAAACTATTCTGGTTTCATTAAAAATGACAGAAAAAGTATAATGGTTAAATCTTTCATGTGCTTTGGTTTGGGATTATAGATTTTTAAAATTTTAAGGAATCCGTGGGTGGATTTAATGCTATAATTAGCATTGAGGTTAGGGATGGTAGTATTATTCAGGAATGTTGACAATTAGGTGTTGGGCTTTGAGAAATGATATATCGTAAAACACATCCGGGTTTGTGCATTTTAATGTTACATTGTAAGTATCCAGATTGATAATCGCCAATAATTTTGTTGATCTTCAATGATCCTACGACGGTATTGTTAGATGTTATGAGATTATTAACTGATGTTTTTAGAGTTTTGGCGGTGTTTCAATTTAGTCTTGTGAATTTTGATCGATCGTCTATGAAGTGCTGTACTTTCCTGTGGTAATCCAATTTATCAAAAGTTACATAAGTGACGACACAAATATCACATTCTTCCCTTGATTTGTTCCTGCTTGCTCGACCGACATTGCCCACAGGAACCACTACTTGCAGCTTCAACGGAGTGATATGTCTGACATAATAGGAAACTTTTTGTCTCTGCTCGTAATGAATGCAAGCGAGTCCTAAATGATGCTAAGCTGTTCTTTGCTAATAAAAAAAAAAGCAGCGTATAGCATCCCACAAGTTTGGCACTAAGGAGTTAGCCACTACTCAATAATTTTGAGTGTCTCACATCCACAGAGAACAAGGCTGGGTGCTTTACTCCAAATTCTCTTACAACTCCACACTTGACTCATTTGGAGTGCCAATATTCGACTTTAATCCCAGAACTGAGGCTTAACTGAGTAGTATATATATATAACCCCCTCTCTGGTCTCTAACATTATTTCTAAGCTTGATTCGCATAAAGCAATTGAATGTGATAGTATTCTAGTCATCATTCTTAAAAAATGTGCCCCTGAACTATCTCCTGTCCTCCCCAAGCTCTATAATTATTGCCTTGCTGCTTCTTGCTTCCCTGCTTGTTGGAGATTCCCCCTCTGTATTTACTTTCCTTAAAACCTCTAAAGAGCCCCCCAACCCTTCTAACTATCGACATTAGCCTTTTACCGATTTTTGGCAAACTGTTCAAGGCTATTATCAATGCTGAAATGATACAACATCCCACATCCAACAAATTTTTTCAAGCAGCATGGCTTCGTTTGGCCAGATCGACTGCTTATGAGCTAACGGCCATCACGGAATACACATATCAGGCCCTTGATGAGAACGGCGAAACCCGCGCTGTTGCTCTAGATATCGAAAGTGTTTGATAGGGTTTTGTATGCTGGTCTATGCGCAAGCTACAGGCCCATGGTGTACTGGACGATTGTTTGATTTAATCCAATCGTTCCTGTTAAATCGCAAAATGATAGTCGTTCTGAATAGACAAACTTCAAAATCCTTTTATGTGAATGCGGGGGTCCCTCAAGGCTCTATCCTAGTTCCTACGCTCTTTCTGATATTCATCAATGATCTTCCTGATGTAGTCAGTTTGCAAGTTGGCATCTATGCAGATTACACCACCATCTACTCCCGTCTCAATATGAAATCTTCCAGTGCTGACAAAGTAGATCTTGCTACTGCTCTTGGAAAGAACCTCCAATTTGTGATGGATTGGGGTAACAAATGGCTCTTAAATTTTAATGCTTCCAAAACAAAACTGTTCTTCTTTAACGACCATAGGGAAGCTTTTCTACCTTCCCCTAATCTTTCTGAAAGTAATACACTGCGCTTCCTCGGCCTCACTCTCTCAGTTCATCCCAAGTGGGATGAATACATTTAATCAATACCTACATTTAATAAGAAAGTTGGGTCGCTGTACCGAGCCAGGAAGTTTTTCTCGTCAAAATTCATCTTGTACATTTATAAATCTACTATTCATCCGTGCATTAATGCAACATCAATTGCCATCTTCTGTCTTCCTGACTGCAACTTCACTCTTAATCTTCTACAACACCACATGTACTGTTTTTCTTTTCTATCTTCTCCTCTCATTGTAATCCGCTGCACACCAGAGATAGTACCGCCTTGCTTGGGGTGAAACGATTATGGGAGAAAAGGCAACATTCACATGCAACAAAGGCTAAAAATAATGGAAGAATTATTAATAAAAAATAAAACCCAACACTCAATAAAACCAACTACGAATATGCTAACAAAATGATTACTGGGTTCGGAACATAAAACATACACACTACTCCACAAACATACATAACACTACATACATTCTGTTACATATAAAATAAACTCTATCCTCAATAATGGCTAATAGTATAGTCGAAAGCGCTCGGCTAAACAAAACATTCAGACACTTTTTATTTTATTCATGTTCTGAAACGAAAATATCATAAGATCACATGAAAAATTACATAAAACTTAACCATAATACTGTGTCATTTTTAATGAAACCTGCATAAAAGAGAGATTGATGTCCAAATACACTATCTCTCTCTCACACACAGACAGACACAGACACACACACACACATATAAATAAATATATATATGTACGTATAGGATTTTGTGGGTGTCTCGTATTTAACGTATAGAGTCTTTTGTGTGTCCGTGTGTTTGAGTTTTGAAATATAATCGTTATTTAAGGGTGTGTTTTTTAAAAAGTTGAGTATATATTAGTATATTTAATTGCATAGTAAATATAACGAATATGGGATTTGAAAGTGTAGTACTAGGTTACATTATCTGCTAATATTTGAATCTTACATTAAATTAAGGAAAGCCTATCCGAATATTAGACATATGTGAGCAAAGACGAGGTTTTCGAGAGGATGAACGCAAGAAGGAAACTGATACGTAAGAACAGAAAAAAAACAGCTGAAGATTTTGGAACATGTAATGGGGAAGGATGTGCATTGTGGTGCAGTGAATATCGGCTCAGAACGAGAAATCGAAGTTCGAATGCCAGTTGAATTCCTTGAATTCACTTACGTGCAAACATCTTTAGGAAAGGTATTAATCCGTCTCTTCTCTCCAGTTATGGGTAAAAAAAACAAAAAAACAAACAAAAAAAAAAAAACAAGACAGATTGGGTTCTATAGACTTGGTTGGCAACCAGTCTACCGTAGAAATATTGGTAATGTACGTCAGGAAAACCTACTGCCCAGTCAGTCATTTCGCTTTCAAAACATGATTCCCCAAGTGTGTATCTCCAAGGTTTGGAGAACTTGATGCTCACGAGACGGATGGAGGAGAAGAGAGACAAGGGAAAGCCATGCATGACATACTTGATAGACTTGAACAGATCGATGGTGGAGTGGAGATTGAGTGGGATAGCATGAGAAGGGGTATTAAGAGTGACATATAATAGGAAGATGTAGAGGGCTGTGATCGCGTACATACTGAAGGGACACGATACATAAAAGAAGAAAAAGAAAAAGTGTTTTAGACATCTGCCTATCATTCTCTCGTTATTTATTATTCTGCATAGTTATTATCTTTGTGTCCATTTTTAATTAAGGTAACAATTTCGAAATCTAAATTATGGCCAGGTTTATTCTGGGTTTAATGTGTTTTCTAACGGAGGTCTATGTTGCGTTCATAGGCAGAATATTTTAATATTTTGTCATATCATCTTTTGCCTTTCATCAGCATGGTTGATGTTAATTTCCAGGAAAGAGTAACACCTTGCGCCTTCTCAGGCTAGCGTTCTCGGCGGATATAAAGTCGAAAATTATCCTGAATTGATTATATGGTAAGTTGGGTTACTGTGTCATAACAGACAAATTTTCTTGCCTAAATCTATTATACGCATTTATAAGTCTACCATTTGATCTTAATTTGAATATTGCTGTCACTTCTGGTCTGGCGCTTCTAATCATATAATAATTCTGCTTGTTCCTTCCTTAGTTAGTTACTTAGTTCCTCCGTTCGTTACGCCACACACTCTACACAAGCTTTTCCTTCCTCTCTATCTTTTTACTCTCCTCAGCCTTTCTCTCACCTTTGCCAAACGGAAGGGTAGTAAAGAGTGAGAGAATAAGAGGAGAGAACTATAGCATTACCATATCAGTTGCAGCTTAAGCTGGTGGTTATAGCAGTAATTGTGTGTGTGTGTGTGTGTGTGTCTACTGTACAATATAGTAAAAATAGGTAGGTTTGTTGTCGTATCCCGAGACCTAATAACGAAATTTCTGCCCTCTACACCCTTGGCCATTACTCAGTTGGTCTTTTCTGTTTACAATGAACACAGGAGCCATGATTTTTCAGTAATAAAAAAAAAAACATTTTCTCTTTCAAAATCTCTCACAAAATAGCGTACAGAGTTTTGTTTATGATCTGTGCATACGCCGCTTAATATAAGATTACAATAAAGTAGCTTCTATGGATATTACTTTTATAGATATTTTAATCAAATTCCACTCTGTGTTATCTTTTTTTATTATCAAATACCTTTATGTTTGAAGACGTTACTATTATTTGTAGTATGACAAAGTAAAATTTGTCCAGGTAATCATAATTATCCTTCTGCGGAAATTCCACGGGTTTCGCTAGTATGTATTGATAAAATACAACGAATAGTCATCAATATTATTGGTCCTGACGTGGCATCTCAGTTTCAGTCATTTCAATCGCCGTAACATAGCTGCCTTGTGTCTTTTCTATAAATACTTTATGGTAACTTTTCTGCTATTCTACCTAGAATTAATGATTATCGGCTCGGAACGAGAAATCGGGGAGCCGAACTGAATTCATTGCATTCACTTACGCGCAAATACCCTTGGGAAAGGTATTAATCCGTCTATTGCTTCCAGTTATGGGTTAAATAACAGGACATATTGGGTTCTATAGCCTTGTTCGGCAACCAGTCTACCGCAGAAAGCAATGGCAAACTACTGTGGGATAATCTTCTGCCCAGTCAGTCATGTTTCTTTCGAGACATGATCGCCCAAGCGTGTATCACGTATGGCACTTAACTGACTGACTGAATATAATAGTTGGATTCATGATTAAGGCTTCTACTGGTCATAAAGTGGGGGATCAGTTTTCTATTGTTATGAAGTAATAAACCGAACCCCACTAATTACTACATAATAATATAATACGGTTCTTCTCCCTCTAGCTATGAGTCAAATAACAGGACAGATTTGGTTCTATAGCCTTGTTCGGCAACCAGTCTACCACAGAAAGCAATGGCAACCTACTGCGAGATAATCTTCTGCCCAGTCAGTCATGTTTCTTTCGAGACATGATCGCCCAAGCGTGTTTCACGTATGGCACTTAACTGAGTGACTGACAAGATTGACGATAAGGTCTCCTTATTCTAAAGTTAAACGGGCTGGATGTAACCGTGAGTTTTACGCTAACAGATTCTTCCCTCGCACTTCTCACTTTTCGAACTCTCTTCTGGCTTCTTTAATTCCTTATCTTATATCGATCGTTATCTACTATCTTCTAAAATCCTGTTCTTTTATTGTCTGCCCTCCTTAATTGTTGTATGGCCGCGGTGGCAGTACGAAACCAGTAGATGTCTGTTGAAATATCTATATCCGTGCTAATAGATAATAGATACAAACAAGACAAATACAGATAAGATAGAACAACAATAATTAGAAAAAAAGGAGGGGTTAAGTTGTTAGAGTCTCAGAGTGCACAGTCCGATAAAAGTCGTCAATTACACAGTGAACTATTGTCTGCTTTTCCCCAGACAAGGCTTTACCCTTCGGTGGAACCTCGACTGAGTTCCTCTCCGTTCGAAGGCAGAGTACCCGAGAAACTGAACAACTGACGCACGCAGTCGATCTCAAACCGTTAATGACCGTCTGAATTATTTACGGCGTCCATACGGGGGCAGAAACAGCACCTCGGCGTGGTGTAATGGTTAACAAGCTTGTCTCACTAGAATCAGTAGTGAGTTCGATCCTCATTGGGTGACCCATACTTTCGGCCTTGTGCCACATCTAAGCGGTGCTTAGAAAATAACTTTCGAACACCCCCACGTGGTGTAATGGTTAGCAAGCTTGTCTCGCTAGAACCTATTACAACCGCGTAGTGAATTCTATCGTCACTGGATACACATGCTTTGTGCCACATCTAAGCGGCGCTTAGTAAATCAACCATTAGTAGGCAGAAAACCGAGGTAGATGTGGCACAAGGCCAATTAACGTGGGTAATCTCGAACTCGTAAGCCTTGAGTTTTAGTCTGAGTTTTGTTTAACGGCATATCAACACCTCTGTGGGTTACTTTAATGCCAAAAAGATGGGATTTTAAGGTATTTTTAATGTTCTGTGAGAAGGTTGATTTAGTTAGATTTTAATGATTTTTTTTTCTTTTTATTCTTTTCTATTTTTTTAGAAAACTGAAAATGTCTTCTAGTTTTGTATTCAAAAATGTTTGCTAAGAATAATTTTTTTCCTTCAAAAAATATGTTATGGTAATAATTTTGTCTTCAAAACTGTATTGTTGGTATTATTTTTCTTTAAAAAATGTATTTTTTTTCTATAAAAGTCTATTTTTAGGTATATATTTCTATAAAAGTGTATTTTTATACATTCATAGTGTTTTGACCCAAGTTTGGGGTGGGGGGGTTAACTATTTGCCCATAGTTGGGACCCTAACAGGTGCTACCACTTC
This sequence comes from Ascarosepion bandense, assembly GCA_037127315.1. NCBI lineage: Eukaryota > Metazoa > Mollusca > Cephalopoda > Sepiida > Sepiidae > Ascarosepion > Ascarosepion bandense. Next base: position 5,011,833 of record JBBBDQ010000900.1, read on the forward strand.
AGATCAGGGTGAACCTGAGCACAACAGCAATTAAGGGATAGTTCCATGCTTCTCACAACCTCCCAATCAGAGGCCTTGCTGCCGGATGCAGTTTACCGTCGTGCCCAGGACTTCTTTAGGTGAAATTATTAAAAAAAGACAGAAATCTCCAGAACTGTAAAATCCAAATATTATGTGTGTTTTAAATAAGAAAAATCTTAAGAAAAATAAGAAACGAGAAAGAAACAAATAAAATAAATACTGATGGCGGTGGTGGGGGCAAAAAGTCCATACACAGGACACATTTAAGACAAGAGAAGGAGGTGGAATTGATGAATAACCTTTCTAATTAGTCGGTGTGTAATAGAATCAAGCAAGTACAAGAGCCAGAGAGAGCAAAAAGAGAGCCAGAGAGAGCAAAAAGAGAGCCAGAGAGAGCAAAAAGAGAGCCAGAGAGAGCTAGGAAGTGTTCTAACAGAAGATGGAAAGTGCGTCACAGAGATCCGAAGACGAATTGGCATGGCAAAGGAAGCGTTCCAAAAGCTGAGTAAAATACTAAGACAGAAAAATTTCGCTAGAAACAAACAAGAGAGTGCTAGATTGCTATGTGATGTCAGTTCTTCAATACGGCAGTAAATACTGGACAATATAATCGAAGAGGAGGAAAAAACGTGAAGCAGCGAAAATGTGGTTCTACAGAGGGATGCTGCGGATATCATGGACCGAGCATGTGAATAATGATGAGGTGTTGGAAAGAATGGCAACAAAAAGAAAATTAATAGTGAGTAAGATACAACTAAAGTTTCTGGGACATGCAATGAGGAAGGAGGGTTTGGAGAACCTGATACTGACAGGCCAGATAAACGGAGAAAGAGACAGAGGAAGGCAGCGGATAACATATTTGAAGAGCCTGATCAGGTGGATGATGGAACGGGGGTTGCGATGTGTAACAGGAGAAAACATACTAAGAGCCACCAGGTATAGGTAGACGCGGAAAGCCATGATCGCCTACGTCCTGAAAGGAAAGGGCACATAGAAGAAGAATAGATATTAAAGTGATGAAGAGGTATATTAAAAGGTTAGCAATTGCAAAAACAGTATATTGAGAGTAATAGACTCCCACGTCCTGAAAATATTTGAATCATAAGAAACTCCATCTCATTATTATTATTACTATTATTATTATTACTATTATTATTAGTATATTCCTCAGATTGACGCAATCAATGAAAATTATATTCTTGAGACATGTGGCTTACAAGATTCCCCACAGTTCAAGAACCTCGCAGATTAAATGATATAAGTTTTCTGGAGGTTTCATGATGGTTTCAATTCTAATTTTCTCAAAGAACTCTTTCAATTTTCTAGATGGTTTTCTATGCTATTAAAGAGCATTTGTAGCATTGTGTTTGAAAAATATCTTATTTGTATTGTGACAGCTGCTATAGCAATGTGAATTTTTATGAGGTTACTCCAAAAATTCGTCATATCTTTTTTTAACTACCGCTTGATGGCAACAGCAGGATTTAACTTCAATTTCATTCGGGATGTTAGGGTAGCGTAATTACAGGAATTACTACAACAGTCACGTTCCATAGCTTCTCAAAAGCCCTTAGCGGGATCCTGGTATTTTTTCAGTCTTTCTTAGTTTTTTTTTTTTTTTTTTTTTTTTTTTTTGAGTTCGCTCTTATATCGTAAGTCAATAACTGGTGACTTATTACTTTGGGTGAGTCAAGACTATACATATTGGTGAAGAGCACTCTTCTTGGAAACTTGTGAACTATCGCTAAAGATTCACAAATGAAGAACTCTACAACGTAACTGAAACCACATTACTTAAGGACATTAACTGCGGCAACAGGTAAAGATGGATATCACATCGAGCTAGTAGAAAAAAATAATGACATAATAAAAACGTAGACAATCCACAATATTTGTCTATATTTCTGAAATTAGGTGGTATTTACAATTTTTTACATTATTCAGACTATTGTTCTCATCTTTGTTGCCATTTGTAAGACGTTTCGGCCGTTGTACGCTCCAGCCTTCTCCAGGTGTTAGGAACTAACCAACGTCTATATCCACTGGGCTATGTGTTGTTAAGGACACATGGCCCAGTGGATATAGACGTTGGTTAGTCCCTGACTTGACGCTGAAAACCATGCTACAGCAGTGGTGAAGAAGTAGCTTGCAGGGTTAGAGGTAGATAACTCATGACTTCCAATCGATGCCTTACGCAAGGAATGAAGATGATATACCCCAGTGGTTTTAATAAAGGGTTTGGCTAAAAAAAGGACAATAGTCCGAATAATGTAAATACTGCAGTCCACACCAATTCAAATAAAAGGTTAGAAAGGAATCCCCCTTCAAACCTGAAACGAAATACCAAATTTGACAAACCCAGTTTCCTGAAAACTTGTTTTATGAGAAATATTTTATAAATTTCAACCGACAGTAGTACAAGCTGCTTGGCATGTGACTGGCTAAAGTTTCTAGTAGGGAAACGGCGATATTACCATTGACTTTTTTTAATGAAAATAAGCTCGAGGTTTTCCTGTTTAAATGTCAAGATTTGTGTTGAGAAACTCTATAATAGCTTGTAACTGTCATTTCAAACCAATGCCTTTACTTGATATTCCTGCCATTTTGCTTTATTCTTGAACACTGAAAAAATTTACAATTCCCAGCGGAATCACTTACCAATCCGATAATGTTATCGCTTATATACTTTCAGGGTCAACTTTACTGTTTACTTGCAAATGAATTCTTTAAAAATCATATGAAATTGTCGCTTATCATCTTTCGTGTGAAATTTACTGGATATTTCTTTAACAATCCGATCATATTGTCGAATATAATCTTTCTGTGTCAACGTTGCTCTATATTTTCTAATGAATTCCATTACCAATCCGCCCATATGATCTCGTATACTCTTTCTGTGTAAAACTTGTATAATTCCAAATCTAGTCTCTGATTCCGATCATGCTGTCGATCATGGCCGTATATGACTACCGGGCACCCCGGGCACAGGTCCGGGCCGATCCGTGCAATCATAGTGAAAATCCGGGTAAGGAAAAATATTTTCGTCAGAAATCAAACTAAACAATTCACAAAGAAAGAAAGAAAGAAAGAAATAAAGAAAGAAAGAAAAAAGAAAGACGAAGACAACATCCGAATGAACGCAGTAAAAATCTGTTTATTTATTAATTTTGGGAGAAAAGACTGGTTATACTCAGAAAGTCCGAACCCGATTTCCTGCTTTCGTTCACGTTCTCTGCCTAATTTCCATTGGAATAGCCAAAAAAATCCGCAAAAATCATAGCTTCTGGAAACGGATGACACTGATGACGTCATCACATTGTCAATTAATAAATCCGGGCAATTATCTCTGTGCCCGGTATTTTTTAGCATCAGCTACGGCCCTGTATATATATATATATATATATATATATATATATATATATATATATACATGGCCGTATCTGACTACCGGGCACAACGGGCACGGGTTCGGGCCGATCCGTGCAATCATAGTGAAAATCCGGGCAAGGAAAAATGTCTTCGTCAGAAATCAAACTAAACAATTCCTGAAGAAAGAAAGAAAGAAAGAAAGAAAGAAAGAAAGAAAAACGAATGAACGCAGTAAAATCTGTTTGTTTATTTATTAATTTTGGGAGAAAAAAACTGGTTATACTCAGAAAGTCCAAACCCGATTTCCTGCTTTCGTTCACGTTCTGTACCTAATTTCCATTGGAATAACCGCAAAAATCCGCAAAAATCATAGTTTCTGGAAACGGATGACACTGATGACGTCATCACATTGTCAACTAATAAATCCGGGCAATTTTCTCTGTGCCCGGTGTTTGTTTTTTTTAGCATCAGCTACGGCCTTTCTGTCGATTATATTTCTTCTGTGTCAATTTACTGTATATTTCCCAATGTTGCCCTTCACCAATGCAATCATGTCTCTTATACACTTTCTGTGTCAACTTTACTGCATACATCCCACTGAATCCTCTTATTAATCCGATCATCTTGTCGCTTACAATCTTGCAGTTTCAACTTTAATGTATAGCTCATAACTGTTTGGGTTTACGGCCTATCACGTTGAATACACCGAAGTTAAGTAACGTTGAACCTGGTCAGTACTTAGATGGGTGACCGCTTGGGAATACCAGGTGCTGTAAGCGTATAGTGACGGATGTGTGTTGTGGTGCAGTGGATATCAGCTCGGAAAGAGAAATCGGTGAGTCGAGTTCGAATTCCAGTTGATTACCCTGTATTCACTTAAGTACTGGTACCTTTGGGAAAGGTATTAATCCGTCTCTACCCTCCAGTTATAGATTAAATAACAATGGTAGGACGTGGGGACCATGCCCTTAAAAAAACAAATCTCAAGGAATCTTGATACTCGAAAAGAAAAAAAATATTACTAGACACAAAAACTTATATAAAAACAACAATAAATTGTTGAAAGAAAAAGGTATCACCAGCAATAAAATTTAGTTGGCATTAAATGACGAGCCGAGGTTTATATGCCATAAAAACAAAACAACAAACCAACCCTTATCGTAACAATCCGATCATATTGTCGATTGTGCACGTTCTGTGTTAAATGTACTGTATACTTACCAAATAAATTTTCTTAACTATCATATTGTCGCTTATACTTTGTCAATTTTAATGTATAATTTCCAATAATTTTTTACCAATCCGATTATGCTATCGCTTATATTCTGTTTTAAAGTTACTGCATATTTCCCGATGACTTCCATTAACAATCTGATCATATTGCATATTATTTTCAGTATGTGTCAATCTTCCTGCATATTTTCTAATGATTTCTCTTACCAATCTGATTACATTAGGCTTACGGTCATATCACGTTGAATACACCGGTTCTCGCTCGATTACCGAAGTTAAGCAACGTTGATCCTGGTCAGTACTTAGATGGGTGATCGCTTGGGAATAACAGGTGCTGTAAGCGTTTAGTGACGGATGTACATCGGTTCTCGCTCGATCACCAACGTTAAGCAACGATGAGCCTGGTCAGTACTTAGATTTTTGGTTTTCTGCTGGAACATCTGCGTGGAGCCGGGTGCGCAAAGACCAGTTTTGGTCATTTGCTTTCTGGTCCTCAGAGGGCAAACATCCGGTCCCTCTCTTTGCTCGGTATGACCACATATATTTCCCAATAAAGTCTCTTAAAAATCCGTTCGTGTTGTTGTTTGTACTATTTCTATGTCAACTTTGACTGTATACATCCCAATAAATACTTTTATCAATCCGGCCGTATGTCGCTTATATTCATACTCTGACAACGTTACTGTATAAAAACTAATGATTTCTCTCACTAATGCCATCGTATTGTCGCTTATGCTCTTTCTGGGTAAATTTGGTGTATAATTCTCAATGGTTTCTCTGACCAATCCGATCATGTTGTCGATTATATATATTCTGTGTCAAATTTAATGTATACTTCCCAATGATTTCTTTGAGCTTTCTGAAAATGTTTTTGTGTAAACTTTACTGCATACATCCTTATTAATTTCATTAATAATCCGGTTATATTGTCGCTTAAACTATTTCTCTGTCAAATTTACTGTATATTTCCCAATGATTTCCATTGTCCAGCTTATGAACTTTTTTTTTTACCAAATCTAGTCATGTAGTTACGTGTTAACATTTTTTTTACCAATCTGGTCATGTCGCTTATAAACATTTCTCTTACCAATCTGGTCATGTTGTCGCGTATAAACCTTTTTCTTACCAATCTGGTCATGTTGTCGCGTATAAACCTTTTTCTTACCAATCTGGTCATGTTGTCACTGATAAACATTATTTTTACCAATCTGGTCATGTTGTCGCTTATAAACCTTTTTTTTTACCAGACTGGTCATGTCGCTTATAAACATTTTTCTTACCAAACTGGTCATGTTGTCGGTTATAAACCTTTTTTTTTTTGCCAATCTGGTCATGTTGTCGGTTATAAACCTTTTTTTTACCAATCTGGTCATGTTGTCGGTTATAAACCTTTTTTTTACCAATCTGGTCATGTTGTCGGTTATAAACCTTTTCTTTTACCAATCTGGTCATGTTGTCGTTTATAAACCTTTTTTTTTGCCAATCTGGTCATGTTGTCGGTTATAAACCTTTTTTTTACCAATCTGGTCATGTTGTCGCTTATAAACCTTTTTCTTACCAATCTGGCCATGTTGTCGCTTATAAAACTTTTTCTTACCAATCTGGACATGTTGTCGCTTATAAACCTTTTTCTTACCAATCTGGACATGTTGTCGCTGATAAACAGTTTTCTTTCCAATCTTGTCATGTTGTCGCCTATAAACATTTTTTCTTACCAATCTGCTCATGCTGTGGCCTATCAACCCGTTTCTTAACACTGTCATATGGTCGCGTATTAAATTTTTATTTTCAATCTGGTCATGTCATTTAAAACGTTTTTCTTATGAAACTTGTCATGTTGTCGCTTATAAACCTTTTTCTTTCTAATCTGGTCATGTTGTCGCCTATCAAACTGTTTCTTACCACGTTGTCATTTTCTCACGTATAAACCTTTTTCTTACCAATCGAGTCATATTGTCTTTTAAAAACCGTTTTTCTTATGAAACTGGAAATGTTGTAGCTTATATACATTTTCTTTCCATTTTAGTCATGTTGTCGCATATAAATTTTCTTTTTTTCCCAATCTGGTCATGATGTCGTTTAAAAACCTTTTTCTTCCCAATCTGGTCATGTTGTCGCTTTTAAACTTTATTCTTTCCAATCTTGTCATGTTGTCGCATATAAATGTTCTTTTTTTCCAATCTGGTCATGATGTCGTTTAAAAATCTTTTTCTTCCCAATCTGGTCATGTTGTCGCGTATAAACCTTTTTTTGCTAATTCTGGTCATTTCTTGTATAATTTTTTTCCAATCTGATCATGATGTCGTTTATAAATCTTTTTTTTCTAATCTGGTATGTTCTTGCTAAAAATCTTTTTTTTACTAATTTGGTCACTATAATTATTTTTCTTACGAAACTGGTCATGTTGTCACTATGAATATTTTTCTTACGAAACTGGTCATGTTGTCACTTATAAACCTTTTCTTACCAATCTGATCATGTTGTTACTGATACTATTTCTTTGTCAACTTTACTGAATAATTCCCAATGATTTCTTTTACCATTTAAATCATTTTGTCGCTTATATTTTTTGTGTCAAACTCACTGTATACTTTCCAATTAATTATCTTACCAATCAAATCATGTTGACGCTTATACTGTTTCTGTGTCAACTCTACTGTACAATTCTTTATGAATTCTCTTACAAATACGAACACATTGCCGCTTATACTCATTCTGTAGCAATTTTATTGTATAATTTCCAATGAATAATCTTAGAGATCTGATCATGCTGTGGTTATTACTCTTCTTGTGTCAACATTAATGCATACTTTTGAGTTAATTTTCTTACCAATGCCATGATGCTGTCGATTATATTATTTTTTACTCCCCACTGAATACTCATACCAATAAGATTTTTCTGCTTTTCGTTTTCTCTGATAACTTTACTGTATCCTTGCAATCCGATAATGTTGTCTTTTATACTGATTTGTGCCAAGCTGTAATACATCCGAAAACTTGTCTTAGCAATCCGATAATGCTGTTGCTTATTAAATTCCTGTGTCTAATTTACTGTAGACTTCCCAAAGATTTTTCTTACAAATCCGAAAATGATGTTGCTTATACTCTTTCACTTTCAAATGTACTGTATTCTTCTCAATTAATTTTCTTATCAATCCAACCATATTTTTCGCCTATACTCTTTCTGTGTCAACATTAATGCATACTTAGAGATATTTCTTTCCAATCTGATCATACTTATTGATCGTTTATTGATTTTCTGTGTCAAATTTAAATGTATAAATCCCGAAGATTTCTATTACCAATTCGATCATGTTATCGATTATGTTGCTTTTATTTCAACTTTTCTGTATAATTCACAATTAATTTTCTTACACATCCAATCACATTGTCGCTTATAATCGATATATGTCAACTTTAATGTTTAATTCCAAATGATTACTCTTACCAATCTAGTCATATAATGGCCTTTTTCTTTCTGTGTCAAATTAATGTAAGATTATCAATTATTTATCAAACCAATCCGATCATATTGTCGCTTATACTATTTCCGTGTCAACTTTTCTGTATACTTACCTATAACTTCTCTCACCAATCCGATCATATTGTCGCTTGTACTACTTCCGTGTCAACTTTTCTGTATACTTACCTATAACTTCTCTCACCAATCCGATCATATTGTCGCTTGTACTACTTCCGTGTCAACTTTTCTGTATACTTACCTATAACTTCTCTCACCAATCCGATCATATTGTCGCTTGTACTACTTCCGTGTCAACTTTTCTGTATACTTACCTATAACTTCTCTCACCAATCCGATCATATTGTCGCTTGTACTACTTCCGTGTCAACTTTTCTGTATACTTACCTATAACTTCTCTCACCAATCCGATCATATTGTCGCTTGTACTACTTCCGTGTCAACTTTTCTGTATACTTACCTATAACTTCTCTCACCAATCCGATCATATTGTCGCTTGTACTACTTCCGTGTCAACTTTTCTGTATACTTACCTATAACTTCTCTCACCAATCCGATCATATTGTCGCTTGTACTACTTCCGTGTCAACTTTTCTGTATACTTACCTATAACTTCTCTCACCAATCCGATCATATTGTCGCTTGTACTACTTCCGTGTCAACTTTTCTGTATACTTACCTATAACTTCTCTCACCAATCCGATCATATTGTCGCTTGTACTACTTCCGTGTCAACTTTTCTGTATACTTACCTATAACTTCTCTTACCAATACGATCATATTGTCGCTTGTACTATTTCCGTGTCAACTTTTCTGTATACTTACCTATAACTTCTCTCACCAATCCGATCATATTGTCGCTTGTACTACTTCCGTGTCAACTTTTCTGTATACTTACCTATAACTTCTCTCACCAATCCGATCATATTGTCGCTTGTACTACTTCCGTGTCAACTTTTCTGTATACTTACCTATAACTTCTCTCACCAATCCGATCATATTGTCGCTTGTACTACTTCCGTGTCAACTTTTCTGTATACTTACCTATAACTTCTCTCACCAATCCGATCATATTGTCGCTTGTACTACTTCCGTGTCAACTTTTCTGTATACTTACCTATAACTTCTCTCACCAATCCGATCATATTGTCGCTTGTACTACTTCCGTGTCAACTTTTCTGTATACTTACCTATAACTTCTCTCACCAATCCGATCATATTGTCGCTTGTACTACTTCCGTGTCAACTTTTCTGTATACTTACCTATAACTTCTCTCACCAATCCGATCATATTGTCGCTTGTACTACTTCCGTGTCAACTTTTCTGTATACTTACCTATAACTTCTCTCACCAATCCGATCATATTGTCGCTTGTACTACTTCCGTGTCAACTTTTCTGTATACTTACCTATAACTTCTCTCACCAATCCGATCATATTGTCGCTTGTACTACTTCCGTGTCAACTTTTCTGTATACTTACCTATAACTTCTCTCACCAATCCGATCATATTGTCGCTTGTACTACTTCCGTGTCAACTTTTCTGTATACTTACCTATAACTTCTCTTACCAATACGATCATATTGTCGCTTGTACTATTTCCGTGTCAACTTTTCTGTATACTTACCTATAACTTCTCTCACCAATCCGATCATATTGTCGCTTGTACTATTTCCGTGTCAACTTTTCTGTATACTTACCTATAACTTCTCTCACCAATCCGATCATATTGTCGCTTGTACTATTTCCGTGTCAACTTTTCTGTATACTTACCTATAACTTCTCTTACCAATCCGATCATATTGTCGCTTATACTATTTCTATGTCAACTTTTCTGCATTCTTCCCTATAAATTCTGTCAGTAATCCGATTATGTTCGTCAACTTTTCTCTATTCTTCCCTATAACTTCTTCCCCCGGATATGGGTTTAGCAACAGAGCATAATAGGCATTCTAGCCGTGGTTAGCAACCAGTATAGGAGAATTACAACTCTGAATTCAAAACCGCATGTAGCCCCGTTAGGAAACATATTTGAAATGTAATTGTTTCGGCACTGTTTCAGTCTGAGAAACACAAATAGACTTGAACTCACGAGTACGCTCTCAAATGAACAGCCATTCTGAATATGATAAATTTACAATGTACCTTCGAATCGAACTATCTCTGATGATGATGAGGATGATGACAAAAAACCCATCTGCTTAGAAGTGACTATGAAAATATACTGTCAAACAGTTTTCCCCATTCTTCAGTAAATATCAATAGTCATTAAAAAAGGCCCCTCTTAGAAAAGTGCTTTTTGGGCATAACGTGTTCATTTGTTTTCCTCAGATCTAACAGCCTCGTTATACCTAATTGATGTCTTCCTTTACGCTAACATTCGCACAAATATAAAGTTATAAATTCATTTCTTCTCCTACCATATATGGTCGGGTGCTCCTGCTATTCATCTCGAGGTACTCGACAAAAACATGGCAACTGCTCTGACGAGATTTTTTCCCTGGTCATGTGAATTTAAGCGTGATACTAGAGTGGCATCTAGGTCCCACTCTTTTACCGTTGAAATAACTGCCACTTTTACTCGAACATTTTCTTTTCTCGCACTTATAAACTGTGAAACTCACTTCCGTTTGCTTGCTTCACTGATAGCTACAATCTGAAAATAATTATATACAACATCAGTTGTCATATTTTATCTTCGTGAATGCCGTTAATCTTTTACCATTTCTTCAATAAATCCTGTACCCAATCTTTCCCGTCACTGTAACCCCTTTGCGCAGTAATAGTGGTCCCGCCTTATTTGGGTGAAAGAATTTAAAAAATAAAAAAATAAAGAAAAGACGGCTATGAGTTAAATAGCATGACATACTTGACTCTCTTAGCCGGTATAAGTGAAAGACAACTCTGAATTAAAAACCGTATAGGGAGTTCATACTTAACTAAGGTCCGCTCAGGATAATTGTTGTATAAATCACAAGTTGGTTTTGAGGGTGTTAAAGAAATACAATTGAGCCTGAGCAGAATGGCATGTTCGGAAACGAGTGGCCATGCTGAAGATGAGAAATAGAACTGATTTGCAATGTGCATTCAAGTCGAAACATTTGAAAAATACTGCATCAATGCAGTTATGACTTTACTACAGAAAGCATTGAAACCAGTCATTAGTAAATTACTTAAAACATATATACATGTAAAAAACGTGTGTATGTATATATATATATATATATATATATATATATATATATATATATAATGTCGTTTTGCACACCTGACGAAAATCTTCATGAACACATTTCAACTTACAGGAAACGTCTTTACTGTTCTCCTAATCAGAGGAAAAACGAAAATATAAGCTACGCTTTAAGGTTTTTAATTAATTAAGAAAAACCAGATGCACATGCTTAGGATTCTATTAAACTAATCAAAAGTTTTAAGTTATGACTCCGTTCCATCTGAAAAGTTTAATCTCCCAAAGGCAGAGGAAAAATGGCTTATTTTGCTTTTCAATTACCGGTGTTATTATTAATGTCTAATTACACATCATATTTTTATTGTTGTTGTTGTTGTTGTTGTTGGTGGTGGTGCTGGTGGTGGTGGTGGTTGCGGTGGCGTTTTGTTTTATTTGTATGAGAATTTCTAACGGTTCACTGCAGGATTCTGATCATCTCCAAAGTCCGTAACACATGCGAAGTAATGAGCCTTACTCACCCATTTTAAAACCTGAGAGGGATTTGAATTCAAAATTTTCCATTGAGAGCAGTTAGTCTAGCAAAGAAAGAGGGCCCATTCTGCTATACTATTTAGCAGGTAACTGGACGAATAAGTAATGAATTAATGCTTGTTCAATGTGAATTAATACTACGTAAATTCAACAGCGTTCATGTATATATATATATATGTATATATATATATATATACATGAACGCTGTTGAATTTACGTAGTATTAATTCACACACACACACACACACACACATATATATATATATATATATATATAATAAATACAGAAAAAGTAGGAAAGAAGTATCTTTAACATGTTTCACTTCTAAAATGCTTCTTCGGAGATTTGATAAGAACAAATTAAATTTCATCCTTATTAAATCTCTGAAGAAGCTTGTTAAAGTGAAACATGTTAGAGTAAAGACACTTTTTCCCTACTTGTTCTTTATTTATTCTATTCATCTTGTCGGATTCCGATTCATATATTCAACTCATAATCTAAATCCACAGATAAAGTGGAAGCTGATGGGCAAGGCAAAGACCCCAAATAGTTTAAGAGACATATGTAATCTATGTTTAACAAAAACTTAAAATTTTGAAATTTCAATATCAGAATGTACTTCTGAATAAACGTAGAGAGATAATTAGTATGTGTCGTCACAGAAATAAATGTAAATTGCAATGGTTATCTTATACTTATATCAACAATGAACTTCAGATGAAATCTGTCTAGTCATGCTTTCACATTTTGATGCATTCCAGGGCAATCTCAGATAAACGGTGCATTTTTTAGCAGTAATGAGCTTATCTTTTCCGAATTTGAAATCTTGTTACTGATGACCGAATGAACAGTGTCGGGGGTGGGGGTCATACCCTAAACTGCATAAGGTTTCCTTCACAAAACTAATTTCATCATCCAGGAAAGACTCAGAACAAATCATTAATTCCCTGTAAACTAGGGTTCTAATAATGTTTATCTGACGTTTTTTTAGGACAAAAAGAATCCCAACACGTATATAACCCCGCAAATGTTGATTTCCTATAAACTGAGGTGAAAAAGTTGTAGGTGTCCGATGTACTAGGACATCTAAAAAAGCTAGTTGAGAATTTGATTCTTTCGCAACAGTAAACCTCAGTGCTAGATGAATATTATTAAGAAAAGAGAGAAACTGGTCCGACTCAACTTCACTATCAAATAAACAAAAAGTGTCGTCCACATATCGACAATACAGTTGAGGGCGAAGTAAACTACTGCGTATTCTCTCCTCGTGAAAACCCACAAAAATATTGGCAAGTGCTGGACCCAAAGGAGAGCCAATCACGACCCCGTCAATCTGTCGATACATAGTATTATTAAAGCTCAATTCCACAGATGACATAGCAAATTTCATCAACTCCACAAAAACCGATTCAGATATGCTAGGTAGAGACACAGAACTACGATAAAGTAAATCAAAGCAGAAATCTATTGTCTCCAAAAGAGGGACACAAGTATATAATGAAGAAACATCAAAGGAACACCTGAACTCACCTGAAGAACACAAACTTTGGATGCGGTCAACAAAGGAAAATGATTCCTTCAAATAAAATCCACTTAAGTGTTGCAACACTGGTTCCAAAAGAGATGACAGCCATTTGATAAAATAGGTCTCAATGTTACTCCATCCTTGTGGATTTTTGGAAGCCTATATAACCAGGGATGAATTGATCCATATGGACGAATCTCATTGGAAATTTCCTTAAAAAGAACCTCGTTTTTTACCTACCGGAAGTGTAATTTCTGAAATTTTATTTTACTTGAGGCAGTCCCACACACGTATCAGCAGATCCAAACTTTGTAAATTTTGAAGTGTCATCAAAAATTAGACATCTTGGCCACATAATCTTCCTGATCCAGAATAACAATACCAGCACCTTTATCTAGTCTGGAGATCACCAAATCCTTGTTATTCGCCATTGAATTAAGTACACGTTGATATTCAGCTGTCCACGTAGATTCAGTTGAAGCAATAGAGGAACACGCAAGCATGTGTACCGAATGATTCGATTGGGCTTTCAAATTACTAACCGCATCAGAGGAAAAAGGTTTAAGTCTCGCCAACTGAGCAAAAAGGATTTTAAACTCTGAAAAAATTTTCTTCTTGTCAGGCATAGATGGTGGAATGCAGAAATCTAATCCATGAGCAAGAACAAAAGATTCGAGCTCAGTTAGTTCATGGGACGACCAGTTAATAATATTGTTTAAATTAGGTTCCAGTATGCTTCCATACCTCCTGCGTTCAAGAATTTTTAAAGTTGGCATTATGCTTAGTTAATAGTTTGTCACACTCTCGTCGAGAGTGACAACAGTGTATATATATATATATATATATATTAAGAACAAGGCATTTATTGACAGTCCCTAAGACCCTTTCGTCCAACATCTCTTCAGGAGAAAATCGTTGGAATTATAAGTCAAACGAAAAGAACAGCAACGAAAATGAACAGCAAAAAAAGAGGGTAAAGCACGTTAAAATAAATATCCATATAAATATATATACTTATAACGAAGGGAGGCAAAATCACGTGTAAATAATTAGCAAGGGGCAGTTAAAATAAAATATCCCCTCCAACAAATGGAGAGACTTCACGAAATCCTTTTGCCGGCAAAGAGAAAGTTTACGTAAAGATTTATACAGACTGAATCCAAAATTTATTGAAACCAGCGACATGCACAATTTTGAACCACTCTTTCCTATATGACTTGGCACAGGCTATATTATCTACTAGGTGTTGAGCAATAGCCGATTCCATATTTGTACAGGTAAGATAACACATATTTTTTTTACCAAATCATATTTAAGAAGGTACATGTTGATTAATTCTTGTTTCTAAATGTAACGTTGTACGTACCACATAACCAGCAGCGCACTTGCAGTTAAATTCATAGACCAAATTACACAATTTGATGTACGGCAATTCATTCTTACGGAAACGCAAACCTAGTTCGAAAAGTTCAACGTAGAGCAACAGACGGAAAACAACCAGAAACCGACTTGCTAATCTGCTTAACCAAGCTTTGGCCATTATCCCCAATCCAAAGAACTTTCAAATAAACCGGACAATTAGAAAGCCCCCATGACTTTAGGAGAATGAAATTTCCTAGTCTTCTTATTAATAATATAATCAATAAGGGCTTCCGGATAGCCATTACTAAGGAAAATCTCCCTGATATTCTCAAATTCGGTGTTCAGTCTAGTAGAACAAATTTTGAGTGCCCTGTACACCAAGGTTTTAATAAGATTAATTTTTCTTGATGTAGGTGCAAACGCACACCAACTCATATACAGGCCAGTAAAGGTGGGTTTGCGATAAATACTTGTAAGAAAACCCCGCTACTACGCTCAACAACAACGTCCAAAAATGGGCAAACAATTGTCTTTCTCCCATAGTGAAGGACAAAGCCTTGTCTAAAGAGTTAAGCCTATTGAAACGGCTTACGGCTTCACTTTAATTTGAAAATATAGCAAAAGTGTCATCAACGTACCTAAAATAAAGTGTTTACACACTTTTCCAAAGAACAACGACTCGTAGTAGCCAAGGGACCTACCTATCCGGACCTCATCTACTGGGCTATACATGACATTTTCAAAGCAAAATTCCACAGAACTAGCATAAAGTGTCATAAGTTCGATAAATACATCCTTAGAAAAAGTAGGTGGAGTAATGTCACCATCATATAACGAGTCTGCACAAATATCAAGTCTTCCTTAAATGGTACGTTAGAAAACAGACTGGACACATCAAATGAGCACATAAAATCAGTATCAGGGTGTATATATATATATATATATATATATATATAAGTGTATATTTGGGCAGCAATAAAAGAGCTCCTGTAAATTAAAAAGCTTTCCTTGTTTAACGATGGTTACAAAGTTCTAAAGTCTTTTAGAAATTGAATGTCGCTCACTCGAATTCTATCTGTGCCTAACACACAATAGCTCAGAATTAAGCTTTTATTATTCAAAAATAATATACAAATAATACATTCCCCTACACAGTCAAGACATGGAAATAAACTAACAACACCAAAGACAAGAAGGCGTCGAAAACGCTTGGGAGAATTGATGATATAGACATTTTTTTTTTTTTTTTTTTTTGCAGACCCTTACTACCACAAAAAGAAAAGCGATATCTGACATTTAAGAAAAAAATTAAAATTTAAAAATTTTTCTTGAAGTTTTTATTTTACTTTCAACCTAATAGGTTTTTAATATTTCCAATAAGCGAAATATTTTGCTGTATTTCAAAATGACTTTAAATATTGGAATAAGCTTTTGTTCTAATTCGGTAAAAATCGCTGACTTTAGCCATATTTACATTTTTACCAGCATAACGTAATACGTTTACTAAAAAATCTTTAAAAATAAAACATACATTTTCGAAACTTCATTTAAAGAAAATAAGTTAATTCAAAATTTAATCTGATTTGAAACATTACTTTTTGTCTAAAATACGCAGAAATGCATTTTTCTAGCATATAGGTTAGTGTTTTTATGAGGTGTTGACAATAATCTCGATTATTATATGATTGGAACTTTTTCTAAGGGGCGCACATATGTAAAACCTACTTGATGAAATAACGAATTATTAGTAATGCAATTACTGAATTTTAGGTAAGTTGGTTTTAATTTTACTATAGTTAGCACTCATTTTCTAACGAAGTCATGTACAGACGAGCGTATTTACGAAAATTGCCAAGTTTATACACACACATACACGCAGAAAATTAAACATTCTTTTTAAAATAATGGTAGTTACTGAATTATAGTAAGTTTTTCGATTTATGATTAGTAAATATAGTTTTTACTTAATCACTTAACCGGTAAAATTAACACTGAAATTTAAAAGATTTAAAACTGAACAACTCGAATTAACATCTAAAAAATTCGTTATTCATCGAAAAAAATGTTTATTCTTAAGAATATAGTGTTCATAATATATCTTGATCATAAAAGCAATGAAAAGTTTTTTTAACTAAATTATTCTTACTTTTATTGCACTTTCTATTTTACGATTCAGAACAGATTTTCGGAAACTGGGGGTCCTGTTTTACAAAAACAGAATGATTTAAATTCTCCACGGAGTTGTGCTTATAACTAATATAAGCTGCACGAAAAAATATTCTTGAAATTTAATATAATTAAATAAGTGGAGGGTAACAGATGTAAAAAAACAAAAAAAAAAAACAATTTTACCAAGATTTTCTAAATGAGAAACATTTCAAAAATAATTTCAGAAAGTCCAGAAAATTCTATTAAAATCCGACAATTATTTGATTTTTGCAAAAATTTCCAAATCAATATGTTTTTTATCTAGTTTCCTATTCCAGTTTATGGTCACCCGCTGATGTCAGAAAAAAATATTAATTTAACGAGCATTTAGAAGCTCCTTCACAAGATTAAAACATATAAATTAATAATAAAAGATCCATAGGCCTTTCCTCTTAATAGTAACATGAAGATTTTGACAATAATTGTTTTTTTGTTTTTAAGTTTAGGTAATTTTTCCATCGTGTATACTCAATTTTTACTGAATCTTTGATGGTACATACATACATACACACACACACACACATATATATATATATATATATATATATATATATATACACTAGCAATATAGCCCGGCGTTGCTCATGTATAATGAAAGCTTTAAAACTAATCCATGGTCCTAGAGCTCAGACTCTTTGGACGTTGGCACGAAAGTCTAAAATGCAATAGTTGTTTCCAGTTAAAGCGAAACCGTAGACTGAAAGAAAAATGAATGGATGTAAGTCAAATTTTCAGTTCCAGGTATCGATATCAAATATGTAAACTAAAATTTAAATTTATAAAATAATCAGCGCCCTCTCTCGTTAATGCGCATGTGTAGTCGCATAAACCTAAACCTTACTATAGTTTGATGCAGTCCTAAATGACGAAACACCTCACACAAAAATTTTTTCTACATGTCATAGATTTTTCTAAAATTGTTGACATGATAATTTTTATATCGATTTCTAATATATATAACTTATTTCCCAGAATGTAAATTCATCTTATTTAGAGATTCAACCGTCGGTTTCCAGAAACTCGTTTTATTAACCATGAGATGTGTTTTCTCACCGGGTCTTTTCAACCTGTTCAGCGAAGCAATTATGAGAGAAATAAAAGCCTTGCCGGGATTCGTAATTGGCGGTCACAATCTCAACAATATCATATTCGCAGATGACACGGTGCTGATAGCAGCCACGGAAAGGAGATGCAGGACCTTCTACAGAAGGTAACAAAAGAAAGTGAGAAGAAAGGACTGAGCATAAACGTAAAGAAAACTGAATGTATGGTCATCAGCAAAAGAGGAGCCCAATATGCCAACTACAAATCAGAGAAACTAAAATGAAACAAGTAAAAAAATTCAAATACCTGGAAAGTGTTTTGACAGAAGATATTTTTTTTTTATTAGAAACAAACAAGAAGTGCTGGATTGCTATGTGATATCTGTCCTTCTGTATGGAAATGAATGTTAGACGATTTCATCAAGGATGAAGGAGAGGTTTGAAACAGCAAAAATGTGTTTTTACATAAGGATGCTGAAGATATCATGGACTGAGCACGTGAGCAACGATGAGATGTGGATGAGGATGCAAAAGAGAAGAAAGCTCATACTTAATATCAGGAAGAGACAAATGAGGTTCCTGAGACATTTAATAAGGAAAGAGGGTCTGGAAAATTTAATAGTCACAGGTTGGATAAAGGAAAGGAGAGACAGGGAATGCGGTGTGAGGCGTGCTTGTTAGGTCTGAGTAAATGAATGGTGGAGCAGGGCTTAGAAGAGATACCAAAAGAAAAAATATTGAAAGCGACCAGAGAGAGAGCTAAGTGAAAGTCCATGATCGCCTACGTCCTGAAGAGACACGGCACATGACGAAGTTGTTTCTCAGATATTCTAGTTCATAGTGGGATTTTGGGGGTATGGGATATATTAGTAATCTATCCCTAGAGTCATAAAACAATACCCATTGGTCAGCTTCGTAGCAACATGACAAAAGTAATTTAAAAAAATACCTTGTCTGTCAAATATTGATCAGCAGTCAAATAATATCGGAGTTCTTGCAGTGCCAATTTGTGCATAGAAGGATGTCTCTGAAAGTTACTCCTGTGGGAAACCCCGAGGCTACAGTATGTTGCTGTCTGCACCAGTCTCCACCCTACATATGTTACACTAGCAGTATAGCCCGGTGTTGCTCGGGTGTAATGAATGCTTTAAAACTAATCCATGGTCCTGGAGCTCAGACACTTTGGACGTTGGCACGAAAGACTAAAAAGCAAGAGTTGTTTCCAATTAAAGCGAAACCGTAGACTGAAAGAAAAATGAATGGATGTAAATCAAATTTTGATTTCCTGGTATCGATATCAAATAAGTTTTTTTCGTCGTAAACTGAATGTTGAAGGCTAAATAAGTCCTCTGAATAAATGGTATCATGGCTGAGACTAAGAACTACAATTATACTTACTTAGAGCCAAACCCGAAGTAAAAACTAAAATAAAAGGGCTGGAAAAAATGCAGACATACAGGCAGATAAACACACACACACACACACACACACACACACACACACACACACACACACACACACACAAACATCTTGCCTTTTATATATATATATATATATATATATATGTATATATATATATTATCGATTTTCTGCACTATTGTAAAAACTGCAACCTTGAAACTTCTGAATGAATATCGTTTCATATGTCTTTGTCTATGGGTGTATCAAATTTGATTAAAATCGGACCACCCCTTCCATAACCCGATTTTTTCGATGATCGATTTTCGATATTTATCGTGGGTACCTCGAACACCAAACCTAGCTAAGAACACTCGCGGACGCTTATAGTACAACTATATAAATTTTCAAGAAAATCGGTTCAACCGTTTCGGAGTCTATAGGTAACTCTCACACACACACACAAACACACATACACAGACACACACACACTCACAGACAAGGTTCCATTTATAAATAAGTTTAGATTATATATATATATATATATATATATATATATAGAATACTATACTATTCTGATATTTATGCTAGAATTTGTATTTATAGCACACGATCCCTTTACCTTACATTCTCTTCTGCATCTGTTAAGTGGTCGTTCAGTGTTCAGTGCCATATATGAGATAATTTACTAAACGTCTTTTTGTGGTGGGCGTCGTTTATTGGTCAGCGCATAACTTGAAGACGCCAGGAACTCAGTCAACTTAATTTTCTATGGTTACTAATGAGTTTGTTTTATTATTTTTTTTTCGAAAATTTAAAAACTGAATTTTTTTTTTTCTCTCAATAGATTTCATTTACAATGTAATTATAATGATAAAATGATCTCTTTATTTGTGTATGGGTCCATTTCCAGTGTAAGTATGATTTAAAAATGGCCGCTTATACATTGTGACTGTTTGGTTAACTAAACAGATTCTTTTTGTTTAACCTTATAAAAAATATATTGGCCAGAAAAGTTCCTACTCAGAAGCTAAAGTTACGACCTTTTGAACATTACATTTTATCCATAACTTAGTTACTGGGAACTGTAAGTTAAAAAAATCGTCTTTTTTGCATTACAAAGTTACTTATTTTATTACTATTATAAAGTATAAAAATATATTTATTTAAAAAAAAAAATACTGTTTAAAGAAATAAAAAAAAATGATTTTTATTAATTAATATTTTAAAGTAGCAACTACAAATTAAACACATATCAAGTAACTTAATTTAAATAAAAAATGCATTTATATTTTAAGGTAGAAACTTCACATGAAATACATTTGTTTGAAAACAAAATAACTCAATTTAAAGTAGAAAAAATAATTTTTCTTTCAAATTTACTAAAATTTGGCAGGCCGCATGTACTCCTTTGACGGGCCGCATACGATCCGCCGGCCGTAGTTTGCCCACACATGGAACGATATATCGATTCTTTATGTGTTATTTAATACCGAACCGGCATTTATTGTACAAATATTTAACTACAATCTTAATTATGTATGTTGCTAAACCAACGACCGTTTGGCTTTGTCTACTCAATTTCACTCCCAAAATCGTACGATTTTCAAACACTTCACAAAAGTGGCGCACACGGAGACGTCTTTTCAGTTTTATATTATTATCCTTTAACAAACCGATAATGGTGAGATTTTCATGTTCAGAAAACTGACCCGTGGCCTGTTCATTGAATACTGATTAATTTAAGTGAATTAACTGGCTAAAAACGATTGATATTATATACAAAAGAGTAAATTAAAGCCTCAGAGCAAATAAGTTATTGCTAAATAGTTCTATATATGTACGAAAGAGTAATTAAAAATATTTTGATCTATCCTCTTAATAATAACATGAACATTTTATTGATAAAATTTTTTTTGGGGGGGTGGGGGGCTTTTTTCTTCATACTCTGCTGTTTTTTCAGTGAATTCTTGGAGCTACCTAGAGTAAGGTGACTTTGGAATGCGAACAGAATTTTGAGCCACCTGTTTAGTTAGATTAATAATTCGTAATTACGCTATTCTACTAATGTGCTGACTCTCTTAATATTTTATGTATGGGATTTTATTTCTAAAGAAAATGTGTATGATGAAAGACAAATTAATTTAACAGTTATGGAAAAAAGAAGAGAAAGACCAGATAAGCAATTTTTTTTTAATCCACGAAATCCTGAAGCGTTCAAAAATATGGCAGTAACCAATTCCCAAATCGTTCTGCCCTTAAGATACCGTCACTGAAAAAGAAATTTCAGACGAACGAGAAAACGGTATTTTAGACACTTATTTGAATAACCATTTCTGGCTTCTTTTTTTTAAAAAATCTTTTCTTTGGTTTCTTTCTCTCTCTCCTTTGTTTGTTTGTTTGTTTGTTTCTTTCTTTGTTTCTTTCTTTCTTGCTAGCGACCTTTCCTCTCTATTGGCTTTCTTTTTTACATTTCTTTCTTTTTTCTTGGCTTCTTTTTTGTTTGCTTTCTTTCTTACTTTCTTTGTTTTTCTTTCTTTCTTGTTTGCCTTCTTTCTCTTTCCTTGGCTTTCTTTTCTGTTTTTTTTTTTTTTTTTTTTTTTTGGTGAATTCCTCTTTTTCTTTATTTCAGTGGATCACTTTTTCGTTCTATTTTATAGAAATATTTTTTTTCTGAAGGATTTACGATGTTATAATTATGGCCGGTAGTGTAATTCCATGATCTTCAAAACTTCCAGATGCAGTTTGTTTTCATACCTATTGCGAGAGATAGTTGATTTTATAAGCGCCGCTTAGATGTGGCACAAGACTGGGTAACTGTTTTATAGTGTGTTCTACTCCAAGGTACTCCATACACAAGTTTTCATCCACGGTGTAAGTGTAAATTGTGGGATTGAAAACTAAAAAGAAGATAAAAATGAATTCTTAACCTTCAACTATAACCAGCCTATTGAATTTATTTAAAATGTGTTTTCTTTTATGGGCCGTCGCCCCTTCAAGACATGGGCGATCATAGCTTTCCACAACTTCTTCTTTGTAACTCTTAAAAATGTTTGCTTTTTACTGTCCTTCCATCCATTTACACAAGTTTTTGGGTTAGTTACTCGTTGTTCCTTTTGCTTCCAATATATTCTGTGAATGTCAAATTCTCCAAACTCTCTTTCCTCGTGAACTGCTTCCAAAATTTGAGTAGTCTTTTTTTTATTCTAAGTACAAATGACCTTCTTGTTTCTTTTTACCTTAAAATTTTTAGTTGCTCATATTTGCTGCCCATGGCATTCCTAGTATCCTTCTGAAGAACCACATCTTTTTGCCCTCAAGTATCCTCTTCGTTTATGAGAAAATTATCCAACATTCAGTGTCGTGTAGGAGAATTTATTTGACGTTCTGTAAACTTTTCTTTGTTTGTGAGGAAAATTTCCGATTTCTTAATACTTTGTTTAGCTTTTTGTGGTACAGTGGATATCAGCTCGGAACGAGTATTTCGAGAGCCGAGTTCGAATTCCAGTTGAATTCGTTGCATTCACTTACGTGCAAATACCCCCGGGAAAGGTTTTAATTAGTCTATTCTCCCTCCAGATATTGATTAAATAGCAGACAAATTGGGTCCTATAGCCTTGATTGGCAACCAGATTACCACAGAAAGTAATGGTAACCAACTGTGAGAAAATCTTCCGCCCAACCAGTCGTCTCTTTTGAGATATGATCGCCCAAGCGTGTATCATGTATGGCACTGAACTGATTGGTTAATTTTCAAATTAAATTAGAAAACTTTTTAAAATAGTTGTTGTTATTTATATAGACAATGGCTTTTATTTATGTTTTATATACATAAAAAAGACTATATGTCTCATTCCAGAATATAAGTACACACGAAGAGTAGAAAAAACGGCGTATTACGATCAAATTAAAATGGCCATAGTGAGATAATAGATCTAAGAAAAATCTTCATTTTATGAGATCAAATAAAAATTATAGAATAAGAAATCTTGAAAACTTAGCCCTCTTCCAGATTTCGGTACCCTTCCAGATTTCGGTACCCTTCCATCAATTTTAATCTGACGCATTTTTCTGTGTGCCATGTTTCTTCAGGACATAGGCGATTATGGCCTCCCACATCTCCTTATCCCTCGTAGCTCTTAACACCCTTTCTTTTGTTACTCCTCCTAAATCCCGCTCTGCCATCCATTTGCTCAAGTCCATCAAGTATGTCATGAGTTACTTTTCACTGTCTGTCCTACCCTCTATCAGTCCTGTGAGTATCAGATTCTTCAAACCCTCATTCCTCATTACATGTCCCAGAAACTTCAGCTGTCTTTTCCTGATGTTAAGTATAAGTTTCCGTTTCGTTTTCATCCTCTCCAAAACCTCGTCATTGCTCACACGTTCGATTCATTGTATCCTCAGCATCCTTCTATGGAACTCCATTTCGGTTGCTTCAAGTCTTTCCGTCATCTTTGGTGAAATTCTCTGACATTCGCTGCTATACTGAAGGACAGACATCGCATAATAATTCAGTGGTCATTTCTTTGTTTCCAACGAAATTTTCTTGTCTCTCAATACTCTGCTTAGCTTTTGGAAGACGTCCTTGGCCATACCAGTACGCCTTCGGATCTCAGTGTTGCACTTTTCTCCTCTGTTAGAACACTTCCCAGGTATTTAAATATCTTTACCTGCTTAATTTTAGTATCCCCAGCCTGTAATTGGTATTTCGATCTACTCTTTTTACTGATGACCATGAATCTCCCGAATTCTAACAACAGATTTGTCTTTCAACTTTTAATTTCTGGTTTTGTTCCCACCCCTATTTTTACCATTAATTTCACTCCACCCCACCTTTAACGTCTGCTTTCGTCTCTCACTAAATTAAATAATTGATTCACCAACACTTTCGGTCCATGTGTAACAGACTATCGTGTATCGTATCCATAGCAAATGTTAGATTATGAATTTCAAAATTGTTTTAGTTTGACCAAATACCAGTTCAACCACTTAAAGAGAGATTCTGCTTCTTCTATGTACTATGTCCATTCAGGATCTTGGCGATCATGGCTCGCCACAATTTCATCTCCTTTGTTGCTTTTGATAAATTTTATATGTTTGTTATCTCGCCTAAACCCAGCCGTTTGCGCAAGCTCGCTTGGTAGAGTTGTTTTTCTCTGTTCCTCTTGGCTTCAATCTGTCCCGGTTTTTTAAAACCTCTTTCCACATTATCTGCCCTAGAAATTTCATCTTCCCTATGTTAAGTATAAGTGTCCTATTTGTTTCCATTTTATCTAAAGGTTTTTCATAAATTCTTCATTTTGTACCAATTATGTGCTTTTTTTTTTTCGTTGTTCAAGTTATCAAATTGGTAGATCTGTTTCTTGAAGCATGATGACAGAAAGATTCGCCATATTTCACAGGATCACGGATAATTAAGATAAATATTTATCTCACCTTTTAAGAACTTCGCCAATCTGTTTTGCAGTTCCTTGAAACTCTATTCCGTATTTTGTTTCTCAGTCAACTTTGATGTTCAAAAACTTAAATGCAATGTCAATCATTAACTTCTGTCTTCTTAATTCTTGTTCTTGTATTTTTCTCTCTCCATAATGTTTTTCTCATATTCTTTAACATTTTAGTAACCTCTTGCTTTATTTACTTGCCTAAAAAAATTTACGGAAAATAGTTGAACTGAACGAATGTCTGAATGTCGTTTAAGATTTGACTTGTATGACAAGATTGACATGAAAAAAACTAAGAATAATTAAAACAGGTGCAGGACAATTCAACACTGTCAACTCAACACCGACTACTGACCGCCAATGCAACTCAACACCGGGACAACTTAGCACCAGAAAAACAACTTTTTATAACTAAATAAATGTAATTTATTGAGGATAGGAGGGTTTTGTAATTTGCTTGAAGCATTGTGTATATAAGGTGTATGGGTAGATTTTTGAAGGCTATCACAATGCGTTTAGTATAATAAAGGAAGGTAAAGAAAGTGTTGGTATTACCTATTTATTATTCATTAATATTTCGAGCTAAAAATTTCATCTTCAGAATGGTAGGAGAGATTGGTTTCGCATCCGCTCGTGGGGCGTGCCTTTCAACGAATGGTCATGCTACTGCTGTCGTTAATTGTAGTGAGTGTGTGTGTGTGCGTGCGCGTGCGCGTGTGTGTGTGTGTACCTGTAAGTGTGTTTGTGCATGTATGTGTGTGTTTATGGTTTATATATGTGTGCGTTAACCGATAGTAGAAGCCAAGCTCTCCTATCATTCCGAAGATGAGATTCTGATCTCGTATTATTAATGAATAATAAATAGGTAATACCCAACACATTCTATACCTTCCGTTATTATACTAAACGCATTGTGATAGCCTTCTAATACCTACCCATACACCATAATTTATTGAGGATTAAAATCTTAATGAGTGAATATTTTTCATCACATAAGGCTTTTGGAAAAGCATTAATTAAAATATGAACTAGTATTTTTTTTTTTTAATAAAGCAAATCGTGAAGAAATTATTTTTTGAAAAAAGTAAATTGATATATAAAAAATAATTAAATAAAACATTTGTTTTAATTAATTTTAATAAAGTAAATCGAAAAATATAAATCAAAATGGATCAGTTGTTCTCTATTTAATTATGTTTAATGAAACAAATCGTAATGTAACATATTGTTAATTTCAAACAAAGTTGTTTTCTGTTGCTATTGTAGGATATACCTGCACAACTATGAATTTCAAACACACTATTGTGATTCACCTTCAGTGGTAAGATAAACTTTTAGTACAGAAAATGAAATCATATACAGGGTAATAAATGTTAAGTACGTTCGTTGTGGTACAGTGGATATCGGCTCGGAACAAGAAATCAGTGTCGAGTTCAAATTCCAGCTAAATTCATTGCATTCACATACGCGCAAATACCCCTGGGTAATGTATGAATCTATCGCTTCTCTTTCCACCTATGGGTCAAATAGCAGGACAGATTGGGTTATCTAGCCCTGCTTGGTAACCATTCTACCGCAGATAGTAATGGCAACCTACCGCAGGAAAATTTTCTGCACAATTAGACATGTCTAGAAATAGACATGGTTGCTTTAGTGTGTGTTCCGTATAGCACTTAACTGACTGACTGTATTTAACAAGTCAGTAGTGACAATCAAATTAAATGTCCCAACATTGTTCACTTTCATTTCGGCCAAATGTTAAAGTTTAGCATGTCATTATTTTTGCGTGTGTATGTAAAGGGATGATCTGAAAAAATGTTTTAAAAACATACAAGAGAGAAGACAAAGTGCAATATTATATATGTGTATGAAGATAATAGATTTGTTTTGTCGCAATAAAGTAAGCATGGATTTGTTTTGCATTGAATACTGCTGCCATATCTGGTCGGGTGCCCCTGCTATTCTCCTCGGGCTTCTCGATAAGGTTCAGAGGAGGGTCTGTAATGTGATAGATACCGACTTGACAGACCGCCTGCAGTCTCTCTCCCACCGGCGCTACGTAGCTTCCCTGTGTCTCTTCTATAAATACTTTCACGGCTTCTGCTCCAATGAACTTAGATCACTGGTACCCCCTAAATACGAATTTGAACGAGATACTAGATTAGCAACTAGATCCCACCCTTTTACAGTGAAACCGATAAAATGCAACTGCAACTTCTACTCCAACAGTTTCTTTCCTCTCACTTCTCGACTGTGGAATTCTCTTCCACACGATTGCTTCCCCGACGGCTACAATCTCCAGGAGTTTAAATGTAAGGTCAATAGACACCTCCTAACACACTAACCTGCTCCCATTCTATCAAACACTCTTCCCATCTGCCCAACCCTCATCCTCGGTATCCTTACTCATCTGTCATCTTCCTCCTGACATTCCCTATGTCTAGCCACTCCTTCTCTTTATCTTCCCCTATGTAGCCCCATGCGCAATAGTGGCAGTGGAATGCCTTGCTTAGGGTGAGATGATTAAAAAAAAAAATAAATGTGGACACAATACTATGTCCAAGAGCCACTCAAATTAGTGTTACGAGATGAGGTTACTATATGGCCGTAAGAAAGGGAAGTGGAAAGTTAGTACTTTGAGATGAGTTTGTTAGTACTTTGAGATGAGGTTGTTAGATGAACGTAAGAGCAAGAAGGTGAAATTTAGTGTTACAAAACGAGTTTTTTTATGGACGTAAGAGGGGAAAGTGAAAGTTTGTGTTACGAAACAAAGAACCTAAGATGGGAAAGTGAAAGTAAATGCAGATTATGAAATGATTATCAAATTAATATTGTAGTGGTCGAGAAAGCATGCTCTAGCGAAAGGGTTTTCAAACCTTTTGACTTACGTACCCCTTTATATTTCAAGTTTTAGTCTAGGGACCCACTATAAACGCTTATGAAATTTATACATGCATTTTTATTTAAAAAAGCTTATAGTTTTACATTAACGTAGTAAAATCTGGTTTTAAGCTTACTTTAAATCGATAAATTTAAATTTTCATTTGATAACATTAATAAGTAAAAATAAATATCCAGACATTGAAAATTTATACTTTGAATTTCACGTGATGAGTTAATCCACGGACCCCTATCTTATCCTTGCGAACCCCTGTGGTCCGCGGACCACAGTTTGAAAGCCCCTGCTCTAGGGTGTCTGTTCTACAAAATAGTGACTCTTACAAAGAAGTTTTTGGAATTGAACTTCTGCCTTATACACGGAATACGAAGGAAATGACGATGATTCAATCCTTTATAGCTTGGTGTGTCTTCGTTGTTAAGGTCTGAAATGGCGGAACTAGGAAATTGTTGTGACCTCGCCACCAAGTTATTGTGGTTCGTTGGGGGCCAGAAATAAGACAAAGTACGGAATAGTGTTAAACAAATATATTACAAAGACAGTAGTACAAACATATACCGATGAACGGTTATTAGCGCGGCTGTCAGAGTTATGTTTGAATAGATTCCACTCTACTCTGCTTCTAAAAAGCAGAACTGCTACTTATATACAGCTTGGACAAGTTCAGGTGTCATATGGGTGAGTCCACATAACAGAAATGTTGCCCGTCAGAACATTTTCAGTGGAAATAGCTATAGAGTAGCAAAGAGACGCTCATTTTGGCAAGTTGCAGGTGAGTAAAATTCTTGGAATGGGGTTGGAAAATAGAAGCTTTTGCGGAAAATAATTAATCGTCGGTAAGGCCGTGTGGCCCCTTTTGAACTTTGTCAACGCTGGAAAGTCCCGATTGTGTAGCTCCAGCGCAGATATAGTAGCAATACATTATTTTTGGGTCTGGTTTTGCTATTGTAATGATAGAACATTGTAGTGGATATCAGCTCAGAACGAGAAATCAGAGAGACAAGTTTGAATTCCAGTTGAATTTCTTGAATCCACCTACGCGCAAATATCCCTGGGGAAGGTATTAATTCGTTCCTTCTCCCTCCACCAAAGGGTTAAATAGCAGAACAGATTGGATTCTGTAGCGTTGCTTGGCAACTAGTCTATCGCAGAAAGTAATAGTAACTTACTGCGCGAAAAATCTTCTGCCCGCCCAGTCAATCATGTCTCTTTCGAGACATGATCACCCAAGCGTATAGCACATATAGCACTTAACTGCCTGACAGAATGATGGAGAATTTAAATGAGATGAATTCTAGATTAATTAACATATGTTTAATTATTAATTAGTATGCATTCTAACTCTAAGTTACACATGTTCCAATCTTGACATATGCTTCTTTACTTGCTCGGGCACTCCCAGGGTAATTAGTCGGCGTTCATTTGCGTATATTTGTCGCTTCTATGTTGTTATTCTTCTATATGCTCTGTCCCTTCAGGAAGTAGGCGATCATGGCTTTCCACGTCTCCCTCTCCCTGGTGGCTCTTAGCACGCCTTCTCCTGTTACACCATGCAACCCTCGTTTCATCATCCACCTGATTAGGTCCTTCAAATATGTTATCGGTTGCTTTCTCCTGTCTCTTTTTCCCTCTATCTGGCCTGTTAATATCAGGTTTTCCAAGCCCTCCTTCCTCATTGCATGTCCCAGGAAATTCAGCTGTCTCTTCCTGATTCTCAGTATTAATTTCCTTTTCGTTTCCATCATTTCCAAAACCTCATCATTGCTCACATGCTCGATCCATGTTGCTTCAAGTTTTTCTTTCATCTTTAATGATATTGTCCAGCATTCACTGCCATATTGAAGAACTGACATCACATAGCAATCCAGTACTCTCTTCTTTGTTTCCAGTGAAATTGTCCTGTTTCTTAATACTTTGCTCAGCTTCTGGAATGCATTCTTGTGTTTTTGGATCTCAGGAATATAAATGTATAGAAACTGCTGTGACCACAAAGTGAGGGGTCACTTTATATATTGATTGTAACAGGGAATTGATCCTCCACTTTATATCCAGTATGCTTCTGTAGAACCACATTTCAGTTGCTTCAAGTTTTTCCTTCATCTTTAATGATATTGTCCAGCATTCACTGCCATATTGAAGAACTGACATCATATCCAGTACTCCCTTCTTTGCTTTTAGCGAAATTGTCCAGTTTAAAAGCTGAAAAGAAACAAACGAATGTTACGAGAATTGAATTTATATTGTGTGAACATACCGTTAGAGTCTCGACTCTGAGGTGTGCATTGTGGTGTATTGGATATCGTCTCAGAATGAGAACTCGGAGAACAGAGTTCACATCATAGTCGAATTCGTTTCATTCACTTACGCACAAATACCATTGGGAAAGGTATTAATCCTTCTCTTCTCCCTCTAGCTATAGGTTAAATAGCAAGACAGAATGATTTCTATAGTCTTGGTTAGCAATCGGTCTACCGCAGAAATTAATAGCAACCTACTGCCGGAAAAATATTCTACCTAGTCAGTCATGTCTCTTTTGAGACATGGTCGCCCAAGCGTGCATCACGTCCGGTAATTAGCTGACTGACTCATTATGAGAAATCGCAGAGCCAAGTTCGAATTCCAGTCGAATTCGTTTCATTCACTTACGCACAAATACCTTTGAAAATGGTATTAATCCATTTCTACTTTTAACTATGGGTTAAATAGCACGACAGATTGGTTCCTATAGCCTCGGTGGGCAACCAGTCTACCGCAGAAAGTAATAGCAACTTACTGCAGGAAAAAAACTTCTTCCTAATTACTCATGTCTCAAAAGAGATATGATCGCTCAAGTGTGTATCACCTCCGATAGTTAACTGACTGACTGATATTCCATAGAGTCAGATTAATAAAGAGATCATTCGGAATGTTCGAATGAACTCGTGTCACGCTAGAATAATTAGGACTGAGCAATTGGTTAGATCATCATTAGGTGAATCAAACTGTAGGCCTTACGCCATCTAAGCTATGCTTAGAAAATCACCATTAATCAAAGAAATGAAAAAATTGCGTTTTGTTCTGATCGAGACATGTCATAGAAAATGTATATTTGCACGATGGAAAGGAAAATTTAGATATTACAAGAATCCCACACTACCAATGAGAACATTTACTTGAAATGCTAAGTCACTTCAAGACGAGGATAATTCTAATTGTAATTTTTATTGTCTGTTGATATCTATTTATTTTTATTTGATAGATAGATAGATAGATAGATAGATAGATAGATAGATAGATAGATAGATAGATAGATAGTAAAAGATTGTGATAGATAGAGAGAGAAAAAGAGAGTATGATGGAAAAAATGATAGATAGAAAAAGATTGAGGTAGATAGATAGAAAAAGATTGTGATAGATAGATAGATAGATAGATAGAAAAAGATTGTGATAGATAGATAGAAAAAGATTGTGATAGATAGATAGAAAAAGATTGTGATAGATAGATAGATAGATAGATAGATAGAGATAGAAAAAGATTGATAGATAGATAGATAGATAGATAGATAGATAGATAGATAGATAGATAGAAAAAGATTGTGATAGATAGATAGATAGATAGAAAAAGATTGTGATAGATAGATAGATAGATAGAAAAAGATTGTGATAGATAGATAGATAGATAGAAAAAGATTGTGATAGATAGATAGATAGATAGAAAAAGATTGCGATAGATATATAGATAGATAGAAAAAGATTGCGATAGATATATAGATAGATAGATAGAAAAAGATTGCGATAGATATATAGATAGATAGATAGAAAAAGATTGCGATAGATATATAGATAGATAGATAGAAAAAGATTGCGATAGATATATAGATAGATAGAAAAAGATTGCGATAGATATATAGATAGATAGATAGAAAAAGATTGCGATAGATATATAGATAGATAGATAGAAAAAGATTGAGATAGATATATAGATAGATAGATAGAAAAAGATTGATAGATAGATAGATAGATAGAAAAAGATTGTGATAGATAGATAGATAGAAAACGATTGTGATAGATAGAAAAAGACTGTGATAGATAGATAGATAGAAAAAGATTGCGATAGATATATAGATAGATAGATAGAAAAAGATTGTGATAGATAGATAGATAGATAGATAGATAGAAAACGATTGTGATAGATAGAAAACGATTGAGATGGATAGAGAGATAGAAAACGATTGAGATAGATAGATAGATAGATAGAAAACGATTGTGATAGACAGATAGATAGATAGAAAACGATTGTGATAGACAGATAGATAGATAGAAAACGATTGTGATAGACAGATAGAAAACGATTGTGATAGACAGATAGATAGATAGAAAACGATTGGGATAGACAGACAGATAGATAGAAAACGATTGTGATAGACAGATAGATAGAAAACGATTGTGATAGACAGATAGATAGAAAACGATTGTGATAGACAGATAGATAGATAGAAAACGATTGTGATAGACAGATAGATAGATAGAAAACGATTGTGATAGACAGATAGATAGATAGGTAGATAGGTAGTTAGATAGATAGATAGATAGAAAACCATTTGATAGATAGATAGATAGATAGATAGATAGATAGATAGAAAACGATTGTGATAGACAGATAGATAGATAGATAGATAGATAGAAAAGCATTGTGATAGATAGATAGAAAACGATTGTGATTGATAGATAGATAGATAGAAAACCATTGTGATAGATAGATAGATAGAAAACCATTGTGATAGATAGATAGATAGAAAGAAAACCATTGTGATAGATAGATAGATAGAAAACCATTGAGATAGATAGATAGATAGAAAACCATTGAGATAGATAGATAGATAGAAAACCATTGTGATAGATAGATAGATAGAAAACCATTGTGATAGATAGATAGATAGAAAACCATTGTGATAGATAGATAGATAGATAGAAAACCATTGTGATAGATAGATAGATAGAAAACCATTGTGATAGATAGATAGATAGAAAACCATTGTGATAGATAGATAGATAGATAGAAAACCATTGTGATAGATAGATAGATAGATAGAAAACCATTGTGATAGATAGATAGATAGATAGAAAACCATTGTGATAGATAGATAGATAGATAGAAAACCATTGTGATAGATAGATAGATAGATAGAAAACCATTGTGATAGATAGATAGATAGATAGAAAACCATTGTGATAGATAGATAGATAGATAGAAAACCATTGTGATAGATAGATAGATAGAAAACCATTGTGATAGTTAGATAGAAAACGATTGTGATTGATAGATAGATAGAAAACGATTGTGATAGATAGATAGAAAACGATTGTGATTGATAGATAGATAGATAGAAAACGATTGTGATTGATAGATAGATAGATAGAAAACGATTGTGATTGATAGATAGATAGATAGAAAACGATTGTGATTGATAGATAGATAGATAGAAAACCATTGTGATAGATAGATAGATAGATAGAAAGAAAACCATTGTGATAGATAGATAGATAGATAGATAGATAGAAAACCATTGTGACAGATAGATAGATAGAAAACTATTGGGGATAGATAGATAGATAGATAGATAGATAGATAGATAGATAGATAGAAAGCCATTGTGATAGATAGATAGATAGATAGATAGAAAACCATTGTGATAGATAGATAGATAGATAGATAGATAGAAAACTATTGTGGATAGATAGATAGATAGATAGATAGAAAACTCATTGTGATAGATAGATAGATAGATAGAAAACCATTGTGATAGATAGATAGATAGATAGAAAACCATTGTGATAGATAGATAGATAGAAAACCATTGTGATAGATAGATAGATAGATAGATAGATAGATAGAAAACCATTGTGATAGATAGATAGATAGATAGATAGATAGAAAACCATTGAGATAGATAGATAGAAAACCATTGTGATAGATAGTTAGACAGAAAACCATTGTGATAGATAGATAGATAGATAGAAAACTATTGTGATAGATAGATAGATAGATAGATAGATAGAAAACCATTGAGATAGATAGATAGAAAACCATTAGATAGATAGATAGAAAACTAATAGATAGATAGATAGATAGATAGAAAAACCAGATAGATAGATAGATAGATAGATAGATAGATAGAAAAACTAATAGATAGATAGATAGATAGATAGAAAACCATTGTGATAGATAGATAGATAGATAGAAAACCATTGTGATAGATAGATAGATAGAAAACCATTGTGATAGATAGATAGATAGATAGATAGATAGATAGATAGAAAACCATTGTGAATGATAGATAGATAGAAAACCATGGTCATAGATAGATAGATAGAAAACCATTGTGAATGATAGATAGATAGAAAAACCATGGTCATAGATAGATAGATAGAAACCATTGTGAATGATAGATAGATAGAAAACCATGGTCATAGATAGATAGATAGAAAACCATTGTGATAGATAGATAGATAGATAGAAAACTATTGTGATAGATAGATAGATAGATAGAAAACCATTGTGATAGATAGATAGATAGATAGATAGAAAACCACAGATAGATAGATAGATAGATAGAAACTAACAGATAGATAGATAGATAGATAGAAAAAACTATTGTGATAGATAGACAGATAGATAGAAAACAGACAGATAGATAGATAGATAGATAGAAAACCATTGTGATAGATAGATAGATAGATAGAAACACAGATAGATAGATAGATAGATAGATAGAAAACCATTGTAATAGATAGATAGATAGAAAACGATTGAGATAGAGAGATAGATAGAAAACGATTGAGATAGATAGATAGATAGATAGATAGATAGAAAACGATTGAGATAGATAGATAGATAGATAGAAAATAGATAGAAAACGATTGAGATAGATAGATAGATAGATAGATAGATAGAAAACGATTGAGGTAGATAGATAGATAGAAAACGATTGAGGTAGATAGATAGATAGAAAACGATTGAGGTAGATAGATAGATAGAAAACGATTGAGATAGATAGATAGATAGATAGAAAACGATTGAGATAGATAGATAGAGAGATAGATAGAAAACGATTGAGATAGATAGAAAACGATTGAGATAGATAGAAAACGATTGAGATAGATAGAAAACGATATAGATAGATAGAAAATAGATAGAAAACGATTGAGATAAAAGATAGATAGATAGATAGAAAACGATTGAGATAGATAGATAGATAGATAGAAAATAGATAGATAGAAAACGATTGAGATATATAGATAGATAGATAGATAGAAAACGATTGAGATATATAGATAGATAGATAGATAGAAAACGATTGAGATATATAGATAGATAGATAGATAGAAAACGATTGAGATATATATATAGATAGATAGATAGAGAGAAAACGATTGAGATATATATATAGATAGGTAGATAGAAAACGATTGACATATATATATATAGATAGATAGACAGATAGAAAACGATTGAGATATATAGATATATAGATAGAAAACGATTGAGATAGATATACAGATAGAAAACGATTGAGATAGATAGATAGAAAACGATTGAGATATATAGATAGATAGAAAACGATTGAGATAGATAGATAGATAGAAAACGATTGAGATAGATAGATAGATAGAAAACGATTGAGATACATAGATAGATAGATAGAAAACGATTGAGATATATAGATAGATAGAGAGATAGAGATAGAAAACGATTGAGATAGATATATCGATAGATAGAAAACGATTGAGATAGATAGATAGATAGAAAACGATTGAGATAGATAGAAAACCATTGAGATAGATAGACAGATAGAAAACGATTGAGATAGATAGATAGATAGAAAACGATTGATATAGATAGATAGATAGATAGAAAACGATTGATA
Source organism: Ascarosepion bandense (assembly GCA_037127315.1). Taxonomy (NCBI): domain Eukaryota; kingdom Metazoa; phylum Mollusca; class Cephalopoda; order Sepiida; family Sepiidae; genus Ascarosepion; species Ascarosepion bandense. The sequence goes on from JBBBDQ010000900.1 coordinate 5,047,449, forward strand.
TAGATAGATAGATAGATAGAAAACGATTGAGATAGATAGATAGATAGAAAACGATTGAGATAGATAGATAGATAGGTAACAATTGAGATAGATAGATAGTAAACGATTTAGATAGATAGATAGATAGATAGATAGACAACGATTGAGATAGATAGAAAACGATTGAGATAGATAGATAGATAGAAAACGATTGAGATAGATAGATAGATAGAAAACGATTGAGATAGATAGATAGATAGAAAACGATTGAGATAGATAGATAGATAGAAAACGATTGAGATAGATAGATAGATAGAAAACGATTGAGATAGATAGATAGATTGATAGATAGAAAACGATTGAGATAGATAGATAGATTGATAGATAGAAAACGATTGAGATAGATAGAAAACGATTGAGATAGATAGATAGAGAAAACGATTGAGATAGATAGATAGATAGATAGAAAACGATTGTGATAGATAGATAGATAGATAGAAAACGATTGTGATAGATAGATAGATAGATAGAAAACGATTGTGATAGATAGATAGATAGATAGATAGATAGATAGATAGATAGAAAACCATTGTGATAGATAGATAGATAGAAAACGATTGTGATAGATAGATAGATAGATAGATAGATAGATAGAAAACCATTGTGATAGATAGATAGATAGAAAACGATTGTGATAGATAGATAGAAAACGATTGTGATAGATAGATAGATAGATAGAAAACGATTGTGATAGATAGATAGATAGATAAATAGATAGATAGATAGAAAACGATTGAGACAGAGAGATAGAAAGAAAACGATTGAGATAGATAGATAGATATATAGATAGAAAACGAGATTGAGGTAGATAGATAGATGGAAAACGATTGAGGTAGATAGATAGATAGATGGAAAACGATTGAGATAGATAGATAGATAGAAAACCATTGAGATAGATAGATAGAAATCCATTGAGATGGATAGATAGATAGATAGATAGATAGATAGATAGATAGATAGATAGAAAACCATTGAGATAGATAGATAGATAGAAAACCATTGAGATAGATAGATAGATAGAAAACCATTGAGATAGATAGATAGATAGAAAACCATTGAGATAGATAGATAGATAGAAAACCATTGAGATAGATAGATAGATAGAAAACCATTGAGATAGATAGATAGATAGAAAACCATTGAGATAGATAGATAGATAGAAAACAATTGAATAGATAGATAGATAGAAAACAATTGAGATAGATAGATAGATAGATAGATAGAAAACCATTGAGATAGATAGATAGATAGATAGATAGATAGATAGAAAACCATTGAGATAGATAGATAGATAGATAGAAAACCAAGAGATAGATAGATAGAAAACCATTGAGATAGATAGATAGATAGATAGATAGAAAACCATTGAGATAGATAGATAGATAGATAGAAAACCATTGAGATAGATAGATAGAAAACCATTGAGATAGATAGATAGATAGATAGATAGAAAACCATTGAGATAGATAGATAGATAGATAGATAGATAGAAAACCATTGAGATAGATAGATAGATAGATAGAAAACCATTGAGATAGATAGATAGATAGAAAACCATTGAGATAGATAGATAGATAGAAAACCATTGAGATAGATAGATAGATAGATAGATAGATAGATAGAAAACCATTGAGATAGATAGATAGATAGAAAACCATTGAGATAGATAGATAGATAGAAAACCATTGAGATAGATAGATAGATAGAAAACCATTGAGATAGATAGATAGATAGAAAACCATTGAGATAGATAGATAGATAGAAAACCATTGGAGATAGATAGATAGATAGATAGAAAACCATTGAGATAGATAGATAGAAAACCATTGAGATAGATAGATAGATAGATAGAAAACCATTGAGATAGATAGATAGATAGATAGAAAACCATTGAGATAGATAGATAGATAGATAGAAAAGCATTGAGATAGATAGATAGATAGATAGAAAAGATTATATAGATAGATAGATAGATAGAAAACCATTGAGATAGATAGATAGATAGATAGAAAACCATTGAGATAGATAGATAGATAGATAGAAAACCATTGAGATAGATAGATAGATAGAAAACCATTGAGATAGATAGATAGATAGATAGATAGAAAAACCATTGAGATAGATAGATAGATAGAAAACCATTGTGATAGATAGATAGATAGATAGAAAACCATTGTGATAGATAGATAGATAGATAGAAAACCATTGTGATAGATAGATAGATAGAAAACCATTGCGATAGATAGATAGATAGAAAACCATTATGATAGATAGATAGATAGAAAACCATTATGATAGATAGATAGAAAACCATTGTGATAGATAGATAGATAGATAGATAGATAGATAGAAATCATTGTGATAGATAGATAGATAGATAGATAGAAAACCATTGTGATAGATAGATAGATAGATAGAAAACCATTGTGATAGATAGATAGATAGATAGAAAACCATTGTGATAGATAGATAGATAGAAAACCATTGTGATAGATAGATAGATAGAAAACCATTGTGATAGATAGATAGATAGATAGATAGATAGATAGATAGAAAACCATTGAGATAGATAGATAGATAGAAAACCATTGAGATAGATAGATAGATAGTTAGAAAACCATTGTGATAGATAGATAGATAGATAGAAAACCATTGTGATAGATAGATAGATAGATAGAAAACCATTGTGATAGATAGATAGATAGATAGATAGAAAACCATTGTGATAGATAGATAGTTAGATAGAAAACCATTGTGATAGATAGATAGATAGATAGATAGATAGATAGAAAACCATTGTGATAGATAGATAGTTAGATAGAAAACCATTGTGATAGATAGATAGTTAGATAGAAAACCATTGTGATAGATAGATAGATAGATAGATAGAAAACCATTGTGATAGATAGATAGATAGATAGATAGATAGATAGAAAACCATTGTGAATGATAGATAGATAGATAGATAGATAGAAAACCATTGTGAATGATAGATAGATAGAAAACCATTGTGAATGATAGATAGATAGAAAACCATTGTGAATGATAGATAGATAGAAAACCATTGTGAATGATAGATAGATAGAAAACCATTGTGAATGATAGATAGATAGAAAACCATTGTGAATGATAGATAGATAGAAAACCATTGTGAATGATAGATAGATAGAAAACCATTGTGAATGATAGATAGATAGAAAACCATGGTCATAGATAGATAGATAGAAAACCATTGTGAATGATAGATAGATAGAAAACCATGGTCATAGATAGATAGATAGATAGAAAACCATTGTGATAGATAGATAGATAGATAGATAGATAGATAGAAAACCATTGTGATAGATAGATAGATAGAAAACCATTGTGATAGATAGATAGATAGATAGATAGAAAACCATTGTGATAGATAGATAGATAGATAGAAAACCATTGTGATAGATAGATAGATAGATAGATAGAAAACGATTGAGATAGAGAGATAGATAGAAAACGATTGAGATAGATAGATAGATAGATAGATAGAAAACGATTGAGATAGATAGATAGATAGATAGATAGATAGATAGAAAACGATTGAGATAGATAGATAGATAGATAGAAAACGATTGAGATAGATAGATAGATAGAAAACGATTGAGATAGATAGATAGATAGATAGATAGAAAACCATTGAGATAGATAGATAGATAGAAAACCATTGAGATAGATAGATAGATAGATAGAAAACCATTGAGATAGATAGATAGATAGAAAACCATTGAGATAGATAGATAGATAGATAGATAGATAGAAAACCATTGAGATAGATAGATAGATAGATAGATAGAAAACCATTGTGATAGATAGATAGATAGATAGATAGAAAACCATTGTGATAGATAGATAGATAGATAGATAGAAAACCATTGTGATAGATAGATAGATAGATAGAAAACCATTGTGATAGATAGATAGATAGAAAACCATTGCGATAGATAGATAGATAGAAAACCATTGTGATAGATAGATAGATAGATAGATAGAAAACCATTGTGATAGATAGATAGATAGATAGATAGAAAACCATTGTGATAGATAGATAGATAGAAAACTATTGTGATAGATAGATAGATAGATAGATAGAAAACCATTGAGATAGATAGATAGATAGATAGAAAACCATTGTGATAGATAGATAGATAGATAGAAAACCATTGTGATAGATAGATAGATAGATAGAAAAACCATTGTGATAGATAGATAGATAGATAGAAAACCATTGTATAGATAGATAGATAGAAAACCATTGTGATAGATAGATAGATAGATAGATAGATAGAAAACCATTGAGATAGATAGATAGATAGATAGATAGAAAACCATTGTGATAGATAGATAGATAGATAGAAAACCATTGTGATAGATAGATAGATAGATAGAAAACCATTGTGATAGATAGATAGATAGATAGAAAACCATTGTGATAGATAGATAGATAGATAGAAAACCATTGTGATAGATAGATAGATAGATAGAAAATCATTGTGATAGATAGATAGATAGATAGAAACTAACAGATAGATAGATAGATAGATAGATAGATAGAAAACCATTGTGATAGATAGATAGATAGATAGATAGAAAACCACAGACAGATAGATAGTTAGATAGAAAACCATTGTGATAGATAGATAGATAGACAGACAGAGAAAACCATTGTGATAGATAGATAGTTAGATAGAAAACCAGATAGATAGATAGATAGATAGATAGAAAACCATTGTGATAGAGACAGACAGACAGATAGAAAACCATTGTGATAGATAGATAGATAGATAGATAGATAGAAAACCATTGTGAATGATAGATAGATAGAAAACCATTGTGAATGATAGATAGATAGAAAACCATTGTGAATGATAGATAGATAGAAAACCATTGTGAATGATAGATAGATAGAAAACCATTGTGAATGATAGATAGATAGAAAACCATGTCATAGATAGATAGATAGAAACCATTGTGAATGATAGATAGATAGAAAACCATGGTCATAGATAGATAGATAGATAGAAAACCATTGTGATAGATAGATAGATAGATAGATAGATAGAAAACCATTGTGATAGATAGATAGATAGATAGATAGAAAACCATTGTGATAGATAGATAGATAGATAGAAAACCATTGTGATAGATAGATAGATAGATAGATAGAAAATGATTGAGATAGAGAGATAGATAGAAAACGATTGAGATAGATAGATAGATAGATAGATAGAAAACGATTGAGATAGATAGATAGATAGATAGATAGATAGATAGAAAACGATTGAGATAGATAGATAGATAGATAGAAAACGATTGAGATAGATAGATAGATAGATAGATAGAAAACGATTGAGATAGATAGATAGATAGATAGAAAACGATTGAGATAGATACATAGATAGATAGAAAACGATTGAGATAGATACATAGATAGATTGAAAACGATTGAGATAGATACATAGATAGATAGAAAACGATTGAGATAGATAGATAGATAGGTAGATAGATAGATAGAAAACGATTGAGATAGATAGATAGATAGATAGATAGAAAACGATTGAGGTAGATAGATAGATAGAAAACGATTGAGATAGATAGATAGATAGATAGAAAACGATTGAGGTAGATAGATAGATAGAAAACGATTGAGATAGATAGATAGATAGATAGAAAACGATTGAGGTAGATAGATAGAAAACGATTGAGATAGATAGATAGATAGATAGAAAACGATTGAGGTAGATAGATAGAAAACGATTGAGATAGATAGAGAGATAGATAGAAAACGATTGAGATAGATAGAAAACGATTGAGATAGATAGATAGATAGAAAACGATTGAGATAGATAGAAAACGATTGAGATAGATAGATAGATAGAAAACGATTGAGATAGATAGAAAACGATATAGATAGATAGATAGATAGAAGACGTTTGAGATATATATATAGATAGATAGATAGATAGAAAACGATTGAGATATATATATAGATAGGTAGATAGAAAACGATTGACATATATATATATATATTGATAGATAGATAGAAAACAATTGAGATATATAGATATATAGATAGAAAACGATTGAGATAGATATATAGATAGAAAACGATTGAGATAGATATATAGATAGAAAACGATTGAGATAGATAGATAGAAAACGATTGAGATAGATAGATAGAAAACGATTCAGATACATAGATAGATAGATAGAAAACGATTGAGATACATAGATAGATAGAGAGATAGATAGATAGAAAACGATTGAGATAGATAGATAGATAGATAGAAAACCATTGAGATAGATAGATAGATAGATAGATAGATAGATAGATAGATAGAAAACCATTGAGATAGATAGATAGATAGATAGATAGAAAACCATTGAGATAGATAGATAGATAGAAAACCATTGAGATAGATAGATAGATAGAAAACCATTGAGATAGATAGATAGATAGATAGATAGATAGATAGAAAACCATTGAGATAGATAGATAGATAGAAAACCATTGAGATAGATAGATAGATAGAAAACCATTGAGATAGATAGATAGATAGAAAACCATTGAGATAGATAGATAGATAGATAGAAAACCATTGAGATAGATAGATAGATAGATAGAAAACCATTGAGATAGATAGATAGATAGAAAACCATTGAGATAGATAGATAGATAGATAGAAAACCATTGAGATAGATAGATAGATAGATAGAAAAGCATTGAGATAGATAGATAGATAGATAGAAAAGCATTGAGATAGATAGATAGATAGATAGAAAACCATTGAGATAGATAGATAGATAGATAGAAAACCATTGAGATAGATAGATAGATAGAAAACCATTGAGATAGATAGATAGATAGAAAACCATTGAGATAGATAGATAGATAGATAGATAGAAAACCATTGTGATAGATAGATAGATAGATAGAAAACCATTGCGATAGATAGATAGATAGATAGAAAACCATTGTGATAGATAGATAGATAAATAGAAAACCATTGTGATAGATAGATAGATAGAAAACCATTGCGATAGATAGATAGATAGAAAACCATTGCGATAGATAGATAGATAGAAAACCATTGTGATAGATAGATAGATAGATAGATAGATAGATAGAAAACCATTGTGATAGATAGATAGATAGATAGAAAACCATTGTGATAGATAGATAGATAGATAGAAAACCATTGTGATAGATAGATAGATAGAAAACCATTGTGATAGATAGATAGATAGAAAACCATTGTGATAGATAGATAGATAGATAGATAGATAGAAAACCATTGAGATAGATAGATAGATAGAAAACCATTGAGATAGATAGATAGATAGTTAGAAAACCATTGTGATAGATAGATAGATAGATAGAAAACCATTGTGATAGATAGATAGATAGATAGAAAACCATTGTGATAGATAGATAGATAGATAGAAAACCATTGTGATAGATAGATAGATAGATAGATAGATAGAAAACCATTGTGATAGATAGATAGATAGATAGATAGATAGATAGATAGAAAACCATTGTGATAGATAGATAGATAGATAGATAGATAGAAGACGATTGTGATAGATAGATAGATAGAAAACCAGATAGATAGATAGATAGAAAACCATTGTGATAGATAGATAGAAACACAGGGATAGATAGATAGATAGAAAACCATTGTGATAGATAGATAGATAGATAGAAAACTATTGTGATAGATATATAGATAGATAGATAGATAGATAGATAGAAACCAATAGATAGATAGATAGATAGATAGATAGATAGATAGAAACCAATAGATAGATAGATAGATAGATAGATAGATAGATAGATAGAAAACCACAGAGAGATATAGATAGTTAGATAGAAAACCATTGTGATAGATAGATAGGTAGATAGATAGATAGATAGAAAAACCAGATAGATAGATAGTTAGATAGAAACTAATAGATAGATAGATAGATAGATAGATAGATAGATAGATAGATAGAAACCAATAGGTATAGATAGATAGATAGATAGAAAACCATTGTGATAGATAGATAGTTAGATAGAAAACCATTGTGATAGATAGATAGATAGATAGATAGAAAACCATTGTGATAGATAGATAGATAGATAGAAAACCATTGTGAATGATAGATAGATAGATAGATAGATAGAAAACCATTGTGAATGATAGATAGATAGAAAACCATTGTGAATGATAGATAGATAGAAAACCATTGTGAATGATAGATAGATAGAAAACCATTGTGAATGAGGATATAGAAAACTGTCAGGAATACAGATAGAGAAAATCATTGTGAATGATAGATAGATAGAAAACCACGAATACGATAGATAGATAAAACTATTGTGAATGATAGAGATAGAAAACCACAATGATAGATAGATAGAAAACCATGGTCATAGATAGATAGATAAAATTCATTGTGAATGATAGATAGATAGAAAACCATGGTCATAGATAGATAGATAGATAGAAAACCACAGATAGATAGATAGATAGATAGATAGATAGATAGATAGATAGATAGATAGAAAACCATTGTGATAGATAGATAGAGAAAACCATTGTGATAGATAGATAGATAGATAGAAAAACTAATAGATAGATAGATAGATAGATAGAAAACCATTGTGATAGATAGATAGATAGATAGATAGAAAATGATTGAGATAGAGATAGATAGAAAAATGATTGAGATAGATAGATAGATAGATAGATAGAAAACGATTGAGATAGATAGATAGATAGATAGATAGAAAACGATTGAGATAGATAGATAGATAGATAGAAAACGATTGAGATAGATAGATAGATAGATAGAAAACGATTGAGATAGATAGATAGATAGATAGATAGAAAACCATTGATAGATAGATAGATAGAAAACCATTGAGATAGATAGATAGATAGATAGAAAACTATTGAGATAGATAGATAGATAGAAAACCATTGAGATAGATAGATAGATAGATAGATAGAAAACCATTGAGATAGATAGATAGATAGATAGATAGAAACTAATAGATAGATAGATAGATAGATAGAAAATCATTGTGATAGATAGATAGATAGATAGAAAACCATTGTGATAGATAGATAGATAGATAGAAAACCACAGATAGATAGATAGATAGAAACACACACATAGATAGATAGAAAACCACGGTAGGGATAGATAGATAGATAGATAGAAACACAGTGATAGATAGATAGATAGATAGATAGAAAACCACAGATAGATAGATAGATAGAAAACTACTAGATAGATAGATAGATAGATAGATAGATAGAAAACCATTGAGATAGATAGATAGATAGATAGAAAACTATTGTAGATAGATAGATAGATAGAAAACTATTGTGATAGATAGATAGATAGAAAAACATTGGGGATAGATAGATAGATAGATAGAAAAACCATTGTGATATAGATAGATAGATAGAAAACCATTGTGATAGATAGATAGATAGAAAACCACACAGATAGATAGATAGATAGATAGATAGATAGAAAACCATTGAGATAGATAGATAGATAGATAGATAGAAAACTATTGTGATAGATAGATAGATAGATAGAAAACCATTGTGATAGATAGATAGATAGATAGAAACTAATAGATAGATAGATAGATAGATAGAAAATCATTGTGATAGATAGATAGATAGATAGAAAACCATTGTGATAGATAGATAGATAGATAGAAAACCATTGTGATAGATAGATAGATAGATAGAAAACCATTGTGATAGATAGATAGATAGAAAACTAATAGATAGATAGATAGATAGATAGATAGATAGATAGAAAACCATTGTGATAGATAGATAGATAGATAGATAGAAAACCGACAGATAGATAGATAGATAGATAGAAAACCATTGTGATAGATAGATAGTTAGATAGAAAACCATTGTGATAGATAGATAGATAGATAGATAGATAGAAAACTGTGATAGATAGATAGTTAGATAGAAAACCATTGTGATAGATAGATAGATAGATAGATAGATAGATAGATAGATAGATAGATAGAAAACGAACAGGGATAGATAGATAGATAGATAGATAGAAAACCATTGTGATAGATAGATAGATAGATAGATAGATAGAAAACCATTGTGAATGATAGATAGATAGAAAACCATTGTGAATGATAGATAGATAGAAAACCATTGTGAATGATAGATAGATAGAAAACTATTGTGAATGATAGATAGATAGAAACACAGACATAGATAGAAAACCAATAACAGATAGATAGATAGAAAACCATTGTGAATGATAGATAGATAGAAAACCATGGTCATAGATAGATAGATAGATAGAAAACCATTGTGATAGATAGATAGATAGATAGATAGATAGAAAACTAATAGATAGATAGATAGATAGATAGATAGAAAACCATTGTGATAGATAGATAGATAGATAGAAAACCATTGTGATGATAGATAGATAGATAGATAGAAAACGATTGAGATAGAGAGATAGATAGAAAACGATTGAGATAGATAGATAGATAGATAGATAGAAAACGATTGAGATAGATAGATAGATAGATAGATAGATAGATAGAAAACGATTGAGATAGATAGATAGATAGATAGAAAACGATTGAGATAGATAGATAGATAGATAGAAAACGATTGAGATAGATAGATAGATAGATAGAAAACGATTGAGATAGATAGATAGATAGATAGAAAACGATTGAGATAGATACATAGATAGATAGAAAACGATTGAGATAGATACATAGATAGATAGAAAACGATTGAGATAGATAGATAGATAGGTAGATAGATAGATAGAAAACGATTGAGATAGATAGATAGATAGATAGATAGATAGATAGATAGATAGAAAACGATTGAGGTAGATAGATAGATAGAAAACGATTGAGATAGATAGATAGATAGATAGAAAACGATTGAGGTAGATAGATAGATAGAAAACGATTGAGATAGATAGATAGATAGATAGAAAACGATTGAGGTAGATAGATAGAAAACGATTGAGATAGATAGATAGATAGATAGAAAACGATTGAGGTAGATAGATAGAAAACGATTGAGATAGATAGAGAGACAGATAGAAAACGATTGAGATAGATAGAAAACGATTGAGATAGATAGATAGATAGAAAACGATTGAGATAGATAGAAAACGATTGAGATAGATAGATAGATAGAAAACGATTGAGATAGATAGAAAACGATATAGATAGATAGATAGATAGAAAACGTTTGAGATATATATATAGATAGATAGATAGATAGAAAACCATTGAGATAGATAGATAGATAGATAGAAAAGCATTGAGATAGATAGATAGATAGATAGAAAAGCATTGAGATAGATAGATAGATAGATAGAAAACCATTGAGATAGATAGATAGATAGATAGAAAACCATTGAGATAGATAGATAGATAGAAAACCATTGAGATAGATAGATAGATAGATAGATAGAAAACCATTGAGATAGATAGATAGATAGATAGATAGATAGATAGAAAACCATTGTGATAGATAGATAGATAGATAGAAAACCATTGTGATAGATAGATAGATAGATAGAAAACCATTGTGATAGATAGATAGATAGATAGAAAACCATTGTGATAGATAGATAGATAGAAAACCATTGCGATAGATAGATAGATAGAAAACCATTGCGATAGATAGATAGATAGAAAACCATTGTGATAGATAGATAGATAGATAGATAGATAGATAGATAGATAGATAGAAAACCATTGTGATAGATAGATAGATAGATAGAAAACCATTGTGATAGATAGATAGATAGATAGAAAACCATTGTGATAGATAGATAGATAGAAAACCATTGTGATAGATAGATAGATAGAAAACCATTGTGATAGATAGATAGATAGATAGATAGATAGAAAACCATTGAGATAGATAGATAGATAGAAAACCATTGAGATAGATAGATAGATAGTTAGAAAACCATTGTGATATAGATAGATAGATAGATAGAACCATTGTGATAGATAGATAGATAGATAGAAAACCATTGTGATAGATAGATAGATAGATAGATAGATAGAAAACCATTGTAGATAGATAGATAGATAGATAGAAAACCATTGTGATAGATAGATAGATAGGATAGAAAAACCACGATAGATAGATAGATAGATAGAAACCATTGTGATAGATAGATAGATAGATAGATAGATAGAAAACCATTGTGATAGATAGATAGATAGATAGATAGATAGATAGATAGAAAACCATTGTGATAGATAGATAGATAGATAGATAGATAGAAAACCATTGGGTAGATAGATAGATAGATAGAAAACCATTGTGATAGATAGATAGATAGAAAACCATTGTGATAGATAGATAGATAGATAGAAAACCATTGTGATAGATAGATAGATAGATAGATAGATAGATAGAAAACCAATAGATAGATAGATAG